>JASDQU011029207.1:0-11993 GCA_032191745.1 Picea mariana
AGGCTTAAATACAATCTCAACAAGAGGTTAGTCAAAGTCATACTATTAAGGTCCATAGGTTAGCCCCAGAGATGTATTATCACATAATCTATTCAACATAGAATGCACACAAATCCATTAATTGCATTGTCTGGTACATAATTCAAGGGTGCAAAGGGATTTCATCTTGAGTGCTTATCTCGAATTAAAACTTTTTGCTCTAAAGACATGCATATGTGGATAAAGAGATCTAAAGTGAGAATACCAAAGAGATGAAGCATTAAATTGAGGTGCTATGGGAATAATGTTATAAGTTGAGTGCCAAAAAGTAGACCGAAGAAGTTGAGGTGAGGAGCTAAAAGTAGTAGATTAACTAGAATGCTGTAAGAATGAAACCACATATTTGAATAAGATGGCATGATAAACTAGGCATTGGAGATCAACTATCAAACATCTTTAAATGATTCCATACATGTGAAAGAGTTGATGCATAAGAGATTGGAATGCATGTGAAGGAGTCGATGCATAAGAGATTGGAATGCCAACTATTAGTAGCCAATGCCAGTGCTGAAAATGGATAATTGTACAGATCTTGCTTCACAATTTGCATTACTTGGAGCTAGTGCAAAGTCAATTGAAGCCAACTATTGTCAAGATTTTTAGACATTTAAGAGTTAGTTAAGAACAACTTGGTCTAATGTGTCTTTATGTAGAATGTGTTTCTTTAGTGTGTTTTTGTAACTAACTAATCCAACAATGATGATTATGTTCTAGACATAAAATGATTTGATGATATATCTTCTCCTCAATATTAACATTACTTGATCTATGGATTGACACCTGATTGGTCCATGATTTAAACAAAATGGAGGATCATTTACTAATGACTAAGTATGAAGAGATGTTCATGTTTTATTTATTTTTTTCATTAATGTATTACCTTAAGAGGCTGTGTTGGTTGGTGTCGTGGATTATTTCCCTTTTCAAGAATTTTAACCATGTAAATGTTGGTGTATTGATCTTTGATCCATATGATGTGAGAATTTGTCTTATGATGTTCGACTTGTGTGGATATACATCTACAACTTATGAACTTTTTTGGGTTGAGTGAATGCTTCTAGTACATTTGGAATTCTGTTTCCAATAGAAAACACTTTCCATTTCAACCAAAAAGTTTTTTATTTGCCCAAAATATGAGCATTTCTCTCGTATTTGGAGGTATAAACTTTTGTTTTCAAGTTTTTTAATCTCTTTTACACATTGTTAATTTGTTATTCCAGTTTTGTTTCTTTATATTACTGAGTTGATTCATTTCCAATCCGTGTATTCTCTTTGCCTTGCACCTTGTGTGCTATTGAAAAATCAAAGGGGAAAGTCTTTTTTGATTTGCATATGCTCTTTGCCTTGAACCTTGAACGATCTTGGAAAATCAAAAGCAAAAGGGAAAGTTTCATTTTTTGAGTAGACTAACTGAAATTTAACCTAAAGCATTTTAGGGTTGCTTGTCTTTGTGTGTAGTGGTGTTCACATGAGGTTGTTTGTAGGACAAAAAAAAAAGGGTTTTCAGAGTAAGCACACACTTTGAGGAGGTCACGTGTGAGAAAAATACCCTTTCTCATTTCTAACATTTGATATAATTTGTTATAACTCACTTGGTTGTAAGCTACTTCTTAGAAATAGAGATCTTGAGTTCAATTCTTTTTTAAAAAAGTTACCATTTGTAAAAGTTTTTCAGAGTAAGCACACACTTTGAGGAGGTCACGTGTGAGAAAAATACCCTTTCTCATTTCTAACATTTGATATAATTTGTTATAACTCACTTGGTTGTAAGCTACTTCTTAGAAATAGAGATCTTGAGTTCAATTCTTTTTTAAAAAAGTTACCGTTTGTAAAAGTGCATGCAACTTAAGTTATCAAATAATTTTATTTTAAAGTGCATCTCACTTAAGTTATATAAATGAATTGCTTAAAATCATAAACAATTTTATTGTTTTTTAAAACATTATTTAAAAAAGGTGCACAAAACTTAAATTATAAAGTAAATTTATTGTAAATTGAACCTCACCTCTGTTATAAAAGCGAGCACTTAAAATCATTTTATTTTAAAGTGCATCTCACTTAAGTTATATAAGTGAATTCCTTAAAATCATAACCAACTTTATTGTTTTTTAAAATGTTATTTAAAAAGGGTGCACAAAACTTAAATTATAAAGTAAATTTATTGTAAATTGAACCTCACTTATGTTATAAAAGTGAGCACTTAAGTTTTTTTTTTCCTCAGAAAAAAGCGTAATTTTATTCCATAAGAAATAAAATTACATTTTAAAGATGCATGTTCACATACATTTGTTGGACTAAGTCAAATAGACTGTCTAAAGTGGCATATCCAGGACAAAAAATATGTTACTCTCCTGCATAAGAGTGACCAAAATACATAGAAATAGATAGTGTCTAGAAAAAATAATTACAAAAACAGGCCCACAAGCCTCAATGCAACAAAAAATTATACAACCATAATATCATAAGCTGGGGATAACTGAAGTGTAGTCGTAACTAGCGATATGATGATTTGAATGAAAATTGATGCATCTATTAAGGAAAATCATCAATAAAGGGCCGATGGTAGTACTCATAGAAGGTGCCCTCATTATCTTCCACTATCATCCACTGCCCCTGTACCAACTGCAATCCCTCCTTTGAGAGTCGATCGACTACCATGATGTTCCTTTCCCTGAAAACATGGTGAATTTAAAAATTTCAAAAGAAACCATAGGCCTTTGAACTTATTCAAGAATGGGAAGAAATAATATATTGTGACATTGTTGTTTATTTTGAACCAATTTTACAACCACTTGGGAATCACCAAAAACCTGGAGAGAAGTCACATTTTTTTCTTTGGAAAAAAGGAGGAGTTTTAATGACATCAATTCTGCAAAGTTGTTTGTACCAGAACCTAGGCCCATTTTTGGTTTGAAGGTCACTGTTGGCATAGGGGCAGACCCAGGGTTCAATGCTACAACAACGCACCGACAACGCACCAACAAAACCCTAACTACCGGCTCTTTCGACAACACCTGCGAAGCAAATTAAGTCTCACTCGAGGTAGAGGCAGGGGTGGTTGGAGGAATTAGGTGTCTGCAACCTTAGCTGGGACACAGATCTGTGATTATAACACTTAATAGAGAACTTAGCACCGTTAGTTCATCATTATTTACCCAATATCTACTTCGTAGATAAAGCAGGGCATCACATCATTCACCCTGATCTAATGTATTTAAGCACTTAGCATAAAGAAATGGATCAGATCTAGCAAATTCAAGCACTAAGCACTAAGCACATTCACCTATATCAGATCTAACATCCAGATTCATCATAAGAACAAATCATAAATAGATCTATCTATCTATCTATATCAAGAACTTAGCAAACAACACATAAATACATCAGAACATCGCACAGAGCAGAATAACACAATATTTACATGGTTCACCCCCACCCTAGGGCTACGTCCACCAACTCTTCTTCTTTATTATCTTCAATCAGTCATCTACACGCACATAGCCACAAAAACCCTACTCCGCATAGGACAGGAGATCTGCACGCACCTCTCCATATCCTCCTTCCCCGAGCTAGGTCTAGCACAAAGCCTTTCTTAGTATGTTACAACCACTTGCACTTAGCTCTACAAGTTTCTCACAATATGCACATAGCATTTACAAACCCAACTTGCACTTAGCACTTAGCTTATTGGCCTCACATCACATATATGCCTCCTTTCCTTTCATTGCCTAGACATCTATTTATACTTTACAAAATAGGCCTAAACATGGGTAAACCCATGGGATGACATCCCAAACCCATTACACATTCCCAAATCCCAAAAAGGACCCAAAAAGGGGTTGAGATCCCGCGATCTATGCTTTGTCTTGTACTCTGTCTTTGAAAGGTTGTCAAAGTCCCAAAATAGGTCAACATGACCAAGAATCTCCCAAAAATTGGTCAAGGGCCAACAAGCCCCCAACACTCACCTATGACTTGTCTCGAGTCACTCTGGTTTAACTAGTTCTGCTTCGAACACCTCAAGCTTGGATCGAGCTTCTTCGACTTGTTGTTGTACTACGACTTCCTATTCAATGAAATCTTGGATGACTGCATCGTTGATAGGTCCCTCTAGACGTTGTTCAGTTGTAGTGACAACCTGCTCTAGCTCTGCTCCTTGGCCTTCTACTTCTGTAAACGATTGATATGCCTTGTCTTGTACAGGTTGGAGTTTCCTAGTTACCTCCATAAATCTGCTCTGGATAGTATGTATTTGCTGCTGTGAAGTGTGTTTCTCTTGGGAGCGCTTCATTCTTTCCACACCTAACAGGGACTTCAGCTGCTCTTGTATTTTTTCAGCTTGATACTTCGCCTCTTGGAGTTGCGACTCCAGTGCCTTCAATTCCGGGTTCTCTGTGAGTTGTTCATAGGTCTGGGCACTGCGATCAATAAGTTGCTTACATTCCAGGGTAAGATCCTTTAGCCTTTCAACTGCGCTTCGGGAAGTTGCTTCTCTTTGGTCTCTTACATCTTGTGGGGTCTCAGGTACAGTGCGTAGCTCCAAATATGCTATGCATTGTTGTAGATGTTGGATGGCTTCTGCGAGCTGGTTCATCTGCTGTGTGACTCGGTCTTATGCCTTGATTTCTAATACTATCACAGAGCAAAGTTCTCTGTTGACTGCTTCTTTTACTTCGAGTTGCTCCATGAGAAAATGTTCCTTTTCTTGCTGTAGTTACGCTTTTTATTCATCGAAATTCGCTTGGAGAGCAAGTTTTTCCTGTTCTGCAGCACTGCGTTGCTCTACAATTACTCCTTGTACTTGTGTCAAATCCTGGGTGGCTCAATCTATTTCTTCATGTGCTCGTCGAAGGCGAGATTCAACTGTATTGTCTAGGTGGTGGAGTTGAGCTAGCTCATCTCCCAATTCTAGTTCTCCCGACACAGTGGAGACTGAACGGCTGGACTGTAGGGCCTGCTGTACCCCTCAAAGTTCAGTCTCAATTCGATCATACATCTCTTCTTTCTTTTCTTTTTGTTTCTCTGCTATTTCCAGCGAAGCATCTTGCGTGGCTTCTATGAGGAAGTCGAAGTCATCAGAGGTGAGGACGGTCTGCATCTTGGTCATGGTGGCCTTCGATTTCTTCCAGGAGGAAGGTTTCAGAGGTGAACCTTTCCTCTTCTTTAGGGGATCAACCTCGTCTCCTTGAGTATGTTCGACTTATTTTTCATATAACTCTTCACCATCATCTCCTTGCTCTGGTGATATGGAAGCAGTATTCACGGATGCACTGTCTAATTCTTGGACCTCTTTGGTCTTCTTTGTTCTGCTTGGTCTGGGTGTATCCTGCGTTATTTTTGGGCTGTCGATGTCAGATATCTGCGCAGGGTCTGCTGGGATAAGGAGGTTCATCGACCAGTTCTTTGTGATCTCTTCCAAGTCCTCCTTCGCCAGCTTATAGTAGGATTGAAGTTGTTGCTTGTGTTCATCGGCGCGTGCTGTGATGTAAATAAAATGCCGATCTGCGCTGAACTTCATCAAAGGCCGGAATCAGTGTAGAGTGTTCGGAGTCATGCAAGGCTCAGACTGTATGGCTATCTTCAGCTGATTGTAGTAGGTATGAAAAACAACATTTGACTGCCACTGTTTATTCATGTCACTTGAGTACCACAGTGTATTGAACTTCGCGGCCAGGGGTTCAAAAGGCTCGATGTCCAGGAAGGTCGCACCTTCTGGCATCTCCCAAGCAATAAAATCTATAAGTATCAAGAGTCAACTGAAATGAAATTCAAATCCTTGATCTTGTGCTTCTCTGTAGTCGAGTTCCAACTAGTTCACCAGGTACTTCGCCCAATTCATCTAAAGGCCTTCCACGCACTTCCTTGAGAGGTCGACTACAAAACTGATGACTTGGGTAGGGCGGTTCTTTCATACTAACTTCCTTAGAATCAACTGACAGGTGAGGTGCACTGCACCACTCTGGATAGAAGCTACCTTGTAGCCTCTTGTTCCCTTCTCAACATCGCCATACGTGTCCTTGATCTTCTGTGCTAGAGCGCGATTCATGGATTTTTTGGGGTAAAACTCTTGAGGATCAGGTCCTTGCATACTCAAGCTCGTGATCCGATTCATCAGCATTGGATCAACTGTTATACGATGGTTTAGCCACAAATATCCTCCATGGTAACAAGACAACAACAACTTGACACATGCATTCACCTCTTGGTGTCGTCCGAAGTGAGGAATCTTCATGACGTTCAGTAGGGTGGACTGCACGAGGTTCATAGTCCACGACTGGGGGATTATATTTGAATTCTTCCCCTTAGTTCTGGTTAGGTACTTATGTGGGGCGAGCATGTTATAGAATTTTCGATCTCCAAGGTTGAAGTCACTAAACTTCAATGCTGCAATTTTATCTTTGTCTACTCGAACTACGCGTATCCCTTTCAAGAGGTACGCCATAACCAAGATGTAATCAAAATATCTGGGCACGCTGTCTCGATTTATTGCACCACTCAGGGGTGGAATATAGGTGGGTAATATGGTCGGGATCAATTTGTCATTCGCTAGATCATCCCTGTGCTTGGTTCTCTTTTCATCAGATGGTCGGGATGGTCCAGCTCCGCGAACAGTGGATGGAAAGGTTGGCAGTCCTCTCGTCGACGATGCTTGTACACCTGTAGACATCGACATGACTTTTTCAGTCATTAGGTTGATCAAAACTTCTTCAACAAATTTCTCTACAATGCTCAACTCGTCCGACATACACACTTGGGATTAACAATCTCGGGTTCGCGGAGTAACTTAGACACAGTAATGGGATAGAGAGCAATAGAACGATGATCACTGTGAAAAATCAATTTAGTCTGCGGGCTCAAACTCTTATTTGGAAAAAGTGTTCTCGGTGCATGGCGCGATGGGATAAATAGGTAACTCGACAACGGGTATGAATCCTTCATTAACTATGTTCTGTCCGTTATGGCGCAGTCCCAACGGTCGAATGGTGAGATGTCTGTCCATAAATGTATTTCTACCTGCTCGGAGCATTGGTCTAACAGTTATAATGGCCCCAACGACTATATTGCTTTGTCATGGCGAAGTTCCATGTGTCGCTGTTATGATATCCCGACGAAGCTCCAATCTTGCAAATTTCCCTTCTGTGAGGTTTCCTCTGGAACCTTCTGCAACCTGTCGATCTTAGATCTCTTCTTGCTTAGCTTTCTAGCCTTCTTCCCAGTGAGCTTCGTCTTGGTAGGCCTTTTTCCATTCTGATTCTTATCTTCTTTTGGCAAAGTTACTTCCCGCTGTTGAGATTGTTTCCTAAGATTTGAGGGTGATCCTTCTTCTTTATATGGAATACGTATTTCAATATTTTGTGGGTCTTCTAGTGTTCTTGCAACTTCGACATTCAAGTCTCTGGTGTTAAATAGCTTCGATCTGTTCTTTTGTTCTTTAGTCAAATGTGCGATCCTTCTAGTCATGAATTATTTTAACTCTTGCTTCTTCTGCTCTAAAACTTCTTCTTCTCCTTGCCTTCTAGCATGATCTCTTTCAATCCAAGGTTTTCCTAGTAGCATGGTAAATGGGGCACTGTTCTCAATAAATATAATAATCTCAAAATCTTCCTCTGTCAAAGTTCCATTGGAATTCATAGGTATCCGGGTGAGCTTTCCACATAGGTTTATCAACTTTCCTTTGAATAGTCCTATTCCTCCCAATGAAGGAATCATAACAGGCTTCCCTATAGCTTTCCAAGTTCTCTCTGTCATGCTATTCACCTGTGTTTCCTCATATAGAACACATTCAATGTCTAAGTCTCCTATTATTGCTTGAAGGCATTCTTTTTCTTTGAAGATCTCTGATAATCAGACATGTCGGTTGTAATTCAGGGTGTCTTTCATTTGTAGCAATACTTTCTATGATTCTTTCTGAGATTCTGTCATAATCTTAGTTTCTGGATCTGCCTTAGGGTTTTCTTGTCTCATGTTCATTTCTTCAAGCTTAGAAATCATTCTAGGGCAATCCAATACTTCATGGTCCATAGATTTACAACAAAGACAACCAGGTCTTCTCCCAGGGCATTCCTTAGCAGCATGTCCCACTTTTCTGCAACTATAACAAAGGGTTAATCCTCTATTTCTATTAAATGAGCCCCAACCTTTCCTGCACTGCATGCTAGTGTCATGGTAGCTAACTTGCAAAAAATTCTTTCTAGGGTCCTGCATACACTTATTAGTCCAAACATTCTTTCTATGCATAGGTATAACATATTTTTCACTATTCTTATCAGATCTACTCATATCAAATCTTCTTTCATCTAGTAATATCCTAGTTTTCAAGCTAGGATAGAATCTACCAAATATACCTAGATCCATACTGTTGAAACAAAAATGTCCACTTATCTTACTTCTACAGAGCACAAAGCTTTCAAATCTAGAACTTTTCAATATTCGTACCTTTATCAGAGCACAAAGCTTTCAGATCTTACCTCTTTTAATAAAAAAGTGTCACTTTTTCCTTTCTCAGAGCACAAAGCTTTCGGATCTCACCTCTTTTCTTCAGATCAGACTTCTTTTCCTTAGCACAGATCTTGTCAAACTAAGTAGAGTACTGCGCACTAGGGAAACAGATCTACATACAGAGCTTTCACAATTTTAGGTCAGATCCTTGCATAAAGATTCTTCTTCCTTAGTTCCTAGGAATCACAGTTTCTAGTCCTGACAACAGAATCATTTGTTGGCACAGGGGTAGACCCAGGGTTCAACGCTTTAACAACACACCAAAAAAACCCTAACTACTGAACCTTTCGGCAACACCTGGGAAGCAGATGAAGTCTCTCCTGAGGTAGAGGCAGGGGTGGTTGTAGGACTCAGGTGTCTGCGACCTTAGCTGGGACAAAGATCTGTGATTATAACACTTAATAAACCACTTAGAACCATTAGTTCATCATTATTTACCCAATATCTACTTCGCAGATAAAGCAGTGCATCATAGCATTCACCTTGATCTAATGTATTTAAGCACTTAGCATAAAGAAATGGATCAGATCTAGCATATTCAAGCACTAAGCACATTCACCTATATCATATCTAACATCCATATTCACCATAAGCACAAAGCATAAACAGATCTATCTATCTATCTATATCAAGCACTTAGCAAATAACACATAAATACATCAGAACATCGCACATAGCAGAATAACACAATATTTACGTGGTTCACCCCCACCCTGGGGCTACGTCGACCAACTCTTCTTCTTTATTAGCTTCAATCAGTCATCTACATGCACAGAGCCACAAAAACCCTACTCCGCATAAGACAGAAGATCTACGCGCACCTTTCCAGATCCTCCTTCCTCGAGCTAGGTCTAGCACAAAGCCTTTCTCAGTCTATTACAACCACTTTCACTTAGCTCTACAAGTTTCTCACAATATGCACAGAGAATTTACAAACCCAACTTGCACTTAGCACTTAGCTTATTGGCCTCACATCACATAGATGCCTCCTTTCCTTTCATTGCCTAGACATCTATTTATACTTTACAAAATAGGCCTAAACATGGGTAAACCCATGGGCCGATATCCCATACCCATTACATATTCCCAAATCCCAAAAAGGACCTAAAAAGTGGTCGAGATCCCACGATCTCTGCTTCGTCTTGCGCTCCATCTTCAATAGGCTGTCGAAGTCCCAAAATAGGCCAACATGACCAAGAATCTCCCAAAAATTGGTCAATGGCCAACACTCAATCTATTGGATAGATGAAACACTGCCCCACCTCCACAAATTTGATGTCTGTTTTGGGATGTCCCATCAAAAAATCCCAGGGCCTTTGACAATCCACTGTTTCTTCTTGAATCTCCTTGATTTTTTGGCCCCCTTTTTCCTGGGGGAAATATACCAATATACCAATGCATTGAGCTTCAATAAATTCAAAAGGAATGTCCTTATTGTGGAAAATTGTAGCATTACTGGAAATCCCAATATTCCAACAGACAAGGGATGGAAGGGCATTTATGCTATTGTTGGAAGGGGTAGAGCACCATGACTTCCAAGCATCCTCCACCTGATGTCCATTCTAGTTGAGAACTATACCCATCAATATAGATATCTCTTGCCATACTTCATTGATAAAAGGACACAATAAAAAGAGATGAAACTGTGATTCCTCCTTAGATTTACATAAGGAGCACCAACCCGATCCCTCTAATTTTTTTATTTTTTTTAATCTCTTAGGTAGGCACTTTCTTAACCAGTAAGCACCACAAAAAAAGTTTGGAATTTGGTGGGAAGTTTAACTTCCAAATGCCTTTCCACCACCACTCTAACTCCATGTGGTGAAGATGTAGATTGAGATGAACATATTCCAATTTTGTAGTATAAGCCCCAAAAGGATCAAAATCACATACTAGCTCATCTTCCCTATCCACTAATCCGACATGAGCCAATTTTAGAGCCCTGGTATAATTCTACCAAATATGTTCATATTCACCTTCTATTCCCAATTTCTGAAGGGAATTTCATTCATGAGACCAGATAGTGGTGTGATCTGAATCCCCAATCCAACTTAGATAGAAAATCCCCTTCATATGTAGGTGTTGAATTAGATTTTATTACTAAATATGCACTCCCCCACTTCTTGGCCAGACATCCCTTCTTAATCGAACTTGGATCCCTTTACCAAATTTCCAAGCCATGCCATCCTCTATGACATCAAAAGAGGAGACCAAATCTTTCCACATAATAGAAGTCACAGGGTATTTATTTGATGGGTTCCTAATCTAGTCATGTAATGAAGAGGGTTGAATATATTTTTGTGTCACCACCTGAGTCCATAAGCTATCATAAGAGATTAACCTCTATATTGACTTTGTGGCCAAATCCTTTGCAAAAAGGAAGATGTTTTTTAGACCCCAACCTTCTAGGGATTTTTGGATGGCCAGAGTAGACCGTTTTACCCAAGGAGTGAAAACTTTGTCTTGAGATCCCACCCAAAGGAACTTTGAACATATTTTTCTAATATTTTCAAGGATACCTTTAGGAATCCAAGCTAAAGACATCCAATAGAATGGGATGGTTTCTAGGACTGATTTTACCAGAACCAACCTTCTTTCCCTAGAAAGCCATTTGAAGCTCCAGTTGTTTAGCCTCTTCTCCAATTTTTCTAGAAGCCACATCCATTCTACCTTCTTGTAGTAGTTTGGTTTAAGATGAAATCCCAATACTTCAACCCCTAATCAATATTCTTAGTCTCAAAGGGGAAAAGGTCCCTGTAAGAAGATATCTCTTCTTCTGTCATATTCTAGGTGGATAGCGAGGATTTCCCTTGATTGATCATCATCCCAGTTGCTTGAATGAAAATGTCCAATATATCATATATATTTTTTTCATCCCTTCAAGTACCATTGCAAAAGATCATTTCATCATCTACATACAATAGATGAGTGATTTGAAGGGTGGGAGATATAACAATCCCTTCAAAATCCCTATTTGATTTCGATGATTCCAGAGCCCTACTGAGACCTTCAACCACAAGTAGAAATATGAGAGGCAAAGTGGACATCCCTCCCGAATTCCTCTTTCCACTCTAAATAAAGGGGAGGCAGATCCATCAATTAGTACAAAAAAAGAAGCAATTGATATAAATCACATCACCCAACTCATAAAATCTATCTCAAAGCCAAGATGTGTTAGGAGCAATCTAATGTAAAGCCAGTTTACTCGATCATAAGCCTTAGATAAATCAATTTTTATAACTGCCCCTTTTAGCTTCTTTGTTTTTATGGAATGCATGCCTTCCTGGGCCACTCCAATGGATTCATGGATTTGTCGTCCCTCCAGAAAACTAAATTTCTCTTTTGAGACTGATACCGAGAGAACCTTTTTGATTCTTCTAGCAATCACTTTTTCCACAATTGTATAGATACAATTGTAGAGAGAAATAGGTTTGAAATCATCCAAACCTTGAGGG
>JASDQU011029207.1:19972-30890 GCA_032191745.1 Picea mariana
TACTGCATATCCATGTTACAATCTACCACCACCTTCTACAAGTTCCACATCATGACCCCGTCGGCATGTCCCATCCATTTAACCGTTACAGGTCATATCTTTCCTGTTCGCCTTCCAATCACCAGTGCAGACATCGACCAAAGGTACACATCATACGTCCTTCATCCTACACTCTCATGCTCTAAATGACCCATTGGCCATTTATGACTGGCCACATACCCGTTGTCCATCTAACCTGTCCTTGTTCGCCCAAACAGATACCCGTCCACTCAAATTCAACCCCGTTTTGGTAATCTCCCATTCCATTCACATTCCCTACGTATCAAGAGATTCATTTTCCTCCACCTCTGCAATGCATCATCTAACCATCCAACCACAGCCATTACCACTAACATTTTTTTTGAATTGCAGGTACTCTTCACAACAATGGCGCCAAAATCCAAGAAGGAAAAAGCCAGGGAAAATCCTTTCCTCCCACCTCCTGTCGACCTCGACAAGATCCCATTGGACGACAAAGATCATTTGATATTGGACATAAGGTGCGAAGTTGACTTCACGGAGTTGCAGTCATGGCTCAAAGACACTTTCTTAGATCAGAGCGACGAAATCGAGCTCTGGGAGTCTAATCTTCCTTTATATCTTTTTCCCCAGGTCCATCATTTCCATGAATTTGCCCTCAAATGCCAGGCTCATTACCTTCCCGACCAGAGAGCCATAGTCTCGTCATCAGGAGAAACTTTGTTCTTCATCACGCCAAAGGCCATTGATCAGATGATGCAGATACCCAGAAATGAATCTGCCTCCCCTTTCAATCTCAAAATCATAAAAGAGTTATACCGGAAATTATCTTTTCCTCAAAGAGCCCAGATATTTGAATTTTTCCTCCCACAGGATGCTCAATTCCCCAAATCAAATCCCCCCTATCCTTCCTCCCTATTCTTAGAAAAGGGAAACCAAGTCGTTTCATCACTCTGTTGTCTGCTTGGTTATTTTTAAGACGCATGGGTGGATGAGCCTATATTGGGTTTTCTTTCCATTTTCTCTACCGAGGAAAAATCCACCACTCGGTTCGACTACAACACTTTCCTAGCGGAGAACATTCTCGAGCAGTTTTCACAGTTCGCCATAGAGGGAATGTTCCGATACTCATCCATCCTGGCTTACATGTTCGTCTTTTTTTAGGTGGATAGGTTCTCTTTCTCAATGCAGAAGATGGACAAGGAAGGAAAACCTCAAGCAGTCACATTATGGATGTCGTTGCTCAGGAGAAACTCCACTGAGTTCACTTTTAAACAATTCATTGAATTGTTTTATCATCCAGCTATAGGCATGCTTAGTGGAAGACCTGAGCCGAGAATAAAGGAAGAAATTCAAAGAGTTTTGCACCTTTCAGATCTGGCGAAGATTGAAGATTGGTTTCTATACCAGAATCACACGGAAATAAAAGTGTATGGGTGCGAACTAGCTCCATACAAGTTGCCTAAGTATGTGCATGTTCGAATATTCGCACTGGAATATATTCATCAGATGATAAACTCAGATGACATCCATTTTGTGTCTCTAAAGAAAAAAAAACAAATGAGGATCAAAGGACAAATAGGCCCATTTATCTGCAACAGTCGAGCTGCTGGGGAAGAGGCAGACAAATTGTTGAAGGAGATGAAATCCAACACTAGTTTTATTTGGAGATATGACCCCAGTGGGATCATTGCAGAGATGAGGTCCAAGAACAAAAGTTCACCCTATGCCCACACCCTCAAGCCAGAAATCGAAAAATATGTGAACCATACAGAATGGGAAGTAAATAGTCTGGTAGATACAGAGCCATAGGAATCTCTTTCAGTATCTATCTCAATGATTGCTACTCCTCAGATACCTAAGGAAAAAGGGCCAAGAAAGGATGATTCACCTTCAATCACTGAGGTATCAACAGAAGAATTCAGGGTATACAACAAGAAACCCAAAACCACTCTTGCTACTCACATGTCTGGTGAGGATGAGCCCTACTCTTCCAGAGTGATTGGAAGAATACAACAGGTGGTGTCAACTTCTTCTTCAAAGAAGCAGACAGAAATAGCTATGACCACCCAAACTCTACAAGGATCTGCACCTGTAAGCATATTTGAGAAATATGATATGATTAAAAAGAAGAACTAGATGCTGACTAATAGCACTTACTCTTAATTCTAGAAGCAAACTTCCACAACACAGCACAAACCATTTTCAGCCTTTGATACAGAGAAAGGAAGAATGCATCTGGCATTCCTGCAAGCACAGGTGCCTCACCTCAAAGAGATCACTGACTACAAGAGGTCAACTATTGTTTTTGACACTAAACAAGTCCATCCAGCTGACCAGATGGATTTGCACAGACATACTGGAGAAATGGTCTTCTCCACATTAGCACATGCTTCCTCTACCACAACTAATTTACAGGTGTCTTTAAGCAATGTTCAGACCCAATTGGAATTGGAGAAGACATCCTCTTTTGAAAAAGATAATAGAATAAAATCCTTAGAGGAGTTGGTGCTTAAGATTGGGTATGACCCCTCGAATGTTAAAGCAACAAAGGAATTGTTGAAGAAAAAGAATGCTGACATTGCATCTTTGAGAAAACAATTGAAATTGCCACCAACAGAGGGTTCAAAAGCTAAAGAGGTAGCTGAAGCCGAAAACGAGAAAGAAGAATTGTTGAATCTTATCATGCAGCAGAACGCACAGCTCAGAGAAATGGAGATAGAGTTTGAAAAATTATTGAAAGAAAAGGAACAAATGACACCAATGGAAGTCATCCCATTGAGTGTAGTTCCCATTGCATAAGTAATTACAACAACAGTTCCAACAACCACTACAACAAAAATTCCATCAACAACCCCATTGACAACACTGGAAAAAACTGTGGAGCTAGCAAAGTCCATGGAGGAAATCAATTTGCAAGAGACAGAGATTAATAGGTTGAAAAGGGAGGTTGAAAATCTCCAGGAAATCAAATCCTCTTTCCAAACAAGATATAATGTTGAGAGATAGGCATCAGAGAATCTTAAGCAGGAAATACAACAACTCCAGAAACAAACAGTTGCAGACAAGACATTAGCAGAGGCTAAGGAAAACATATGGACAGATATTGCAAAATCCATAAATGAAATTTGGCCCTTGGTGCAAATCATGTTCAAGCAACATGATCTGGTGTTAAAGAGTAGGCAAGCCATTGACAGGATAAGAACAAAGCTGGGTGAGATGTCCTCAACGGCCAACGAGATCATCCAGTTTTTGAACTCCAAAACCAAAGAAGAGATGGAAGAATTGAAAGTCGAAGACAGAACATAGACTATCCTCGAGGTAAAAAGAGTATTGACTAAAAGGGGATTGATGTTACAGTTGGAGGAAAAGACTCAGAACATGGACATTGGAGTTCAAAGATTTTTTAGCGAGATTGAATCCTTACAGAAAAAGGGTCTTCCTGATCTACGTGTCCTAAATGATAAACTAATGACTTTGTCCGATTACAAGCAAAGGATCACAACCGTGGCCAAAGATAGTTCCAAGTTTTCAGGGATACAAGGCAACATCACGGGAAAATCATTCTTGGATAATCTGCAGCATGACCTCAACATTTAGCACGAGATCAAGTATGTCTTCATCATCAAGCTGACTTTTTCTAAATACACCGAGATGGACGAAGTTTACCGCCGATTATTGAAAATTACCATCTAAAGCACACAGAGATTGGATGAGATGTGCGATTTGATTGAGTAAAGGAAAATCCTCATCCGTCTCAACATCCACCTCAACGTCCAACTCAGTGTACATCACGGTTGAGGTCATCCGAATGACTCAACAACGGTCTTCCCCGAAATCAGCATGAGATATTCAACACATCATCATTAGTTACTACATTTCCGCATCTTGTTAGATTAGTTAGTTAGACTCAGGCTCTTTCACGTCCTGATCATTAATGACAGGGTCATTGTAACTTTTATTATAAATATTTCTCACTTAGAAGTAGGAAGGGTTGTTGATCTTTACGCCCGAGCAAGCTCTAGTTGCTGTAATTTTTATCAAGAAGTTATTCCAATAATACAAAGAGAAGTTTCACAGGATTCCCGTGTGTCCATTGGTTGTGAAGTTCCCTCTGTCTGCGTACACATTTCCTTTCCCAGTTATCATATTGTCTTTCTAAAATCTAATCTTCAAAAGAAGTTAAAGTTGCATAATTTACCATTGTGTACTCTGTTCTTAATCTTTTACAGATTTAAATGTTTTTCCTCTGATGTTATAACAAAGAAATTCTTAAATGCTTTTTTGTTTTAACTGATATCTCACCTTTTCAGCAATACACCATTTTTATTTCTAAAGAATCCAGCATTAGCACTATCTCGCCCTGTGAAACGAATCTTGTGAAGTTGTCTTTAACTTCTATCTTTTAAAAACAGACCCCATAGCCCAATGGAAGCGCAATTGATATTCAACCACTTCATTCAAAAACAATACAAACAACTTGATTATATTCTTTCTAACTAGCCTAAAATCTTTAAAAACTCAAACAGATCTAGAACTCACAGAGAGATCCCTCTCTGAAACTAGTAGGGCTAGATTCCAATTTCGAAGCGGTTGGTTAAGGTTACGTTTGATAAGTTTCTTCTTACCTCATAACAACTTCTAGGAATTTACAGAGTGATAACAGACTCAACTAGAAGAGGCAAAAATGATAGAAGAAGTAGTGGGAAGCAACTGAAAGAAAATGAAGAAAATTGCGAGAAGCTAGAGGCTAAAATTGTTTCCTTAAGAAAGGAACTAGAGAAAACAATTGATCAGTTGAATATAAGATTGAAGTTTGGAAAGAGTATTGAAATCGTAGATAATAGTCTCAGTTTCGAAAGGTCACCATTCATCAAGACATGTCTTGGCTACGACGATAAACAAAATACCCCCGAGGGAGATGCAAGCATTAAGGTCATAAATCCACCAGAAAAGAAAAATAAAGAAAATCCTAAAATCTATGCTAATATTATCAAAAGATCCATAAACAATGAAAGTTGCAATAGGAAAGGAAAAAATGACTAGCAAAAACCTGATTCTTCTCACAAGAACAACAAGAATGAGCTCAGAAGAGATATTCCACCAAGAAGGCCTTTCACAACCTAATATCTATTTCTTGGACATTATTTTTCTTGCAATAAATTTGGTCATAAAGCACTAGATTGTAGAGCTTATGCAAGAAGTGATCATGTGGGAGATAGAAATAGGGGTTTTTACAAAACCTCAAAGGATGATTATGTGAGCAACAAAACTAGAAGTTCTCATGGGTTTGCTAACATAAACTACAATTTATTTGTTCTTCTACTTGATTATAATATTGAATGTTATAAGTACAATAAATATGGAAACATAGCGTGTGACTTTAGAAGCAACATAATAAAGTCTCCTAAACAAATCAGGGAAGAATATGTTCTTACCAAGCAATGTAGAGGAGAATACACCAGAGTGTGGAAAAAGAAGCACACTAGGGTGTTGAAAAGGAAGCAAGAAGAATCGAAGAAGGAATAATGTGAACATGCAATTTATGCTCAAAATAAAGGGAACCATTGGTACATTGACATTTGATGTTCAAAACACATGATAGGTGACCAAAACAAGTTTCTCAGCAAGGAAGAAAAAGGAGGCAATGTTACTTTTGGAGATAATGCTTCTACAAGGATAGTTGGAAAAGGTATTGTTAGTCTTGATAATGGAAATAATAAGACACATAATGTATTGTATGTTGAAGGGTTAAAGAATAATATTATAAGTGTCAGTCAAGTGTGTGATCAAGGTTACAACCTCACATTTCATTCTAAATGGTGTGAGATAAGGAAAACAACTTCAAGAATATTAATGGAAAATGCAAATAGAACCTCAAGCGATATATACATACTCGATGAAGTAAAAGAAGAAAAATGTTGTATGGGAGTGATATCTCTCTCATCTCGTTAGTAAAGGGAATCAAAATCTCATGGGGAGAATCCCTTTTCCATTGATGTCAAAGGGGGAGAAATTCCAGACAAAGGAAGAATTGTAGACACAAGTAAAGTTGCAGACATTCGGAGTATCAAAATCAACTAATGGTTTCCATTAATGACAAAGAGGGAAATTGTTGTAAATATTGTTTTAATTGATGTCAAAGACAAGGGGACACTACATATGTCCAAGATAAATATTGCAAGATGTAGATTGTTGGAAACAATATTTTTGGATTTTTGATGCTCAGTTTGGATACCCTATATTAATATTTTTTTTCCTAGACACCTAGCTCAAATGGGAGCATAGGTTATATGGTTGGAAATATTATTCCATGAACTTTCCAATGATATATGTCATTCCCTCTAACTCCCTAGGAATGAGGAGATACAATTTTCTCCGTTCGACAACCCAGCCAAAAAATTTAGGTCGGCTTAGCCAGTCTTTATAGGTTGACCCTGAAAGTGAGGACAAAAATACTATAAATATAGGATAGATGTGTGAATTTGATAGGAAAGAGATCAAGTATGAGCTGCATAGAAGATATTTGAGGTGTGTTAGAGGAGTTGGAGTGTCTTTTTGGGATCTAAAGGTGTGTAAGAGTAGTTTGAGGGGTTTTCTTGGGTTTTCTTGTTCTTAAGGTGCACTATGAAGGAATGAAGGTCTGTGATGTTGCAAAGTGTGTTATTTTGAGGTTGTGATGCTGCATTCTGGGATCATATTATAGGAATGATGCTATGAGGCTCAATAGGGAATGAAGGCTAAATGTGACTAGTGTTTGAAGCTATGTTTGATGTATGAAGCATACAAGTGAGGTAAGAAGTACTTTGTGTATGAAGATCTTGTATTGGTGTCTATACAGGTCCTACTAATTTGGTGCTTAGATGAGGAGATTGGTGTCTCTTGTAGGTTGGTGCCCACACAATATCTTGTTGAGTTGGTTCTCAGATGAGGGGATTGGTGTCTCCAACAAGTTGGTGCTTACAAATATTGTAATAGTAGGTTGGTGCCTATAGGTGTTGCTGAGTTGGTGCTAAGTTGAGGAAATTGGTGTCTCTAGTAGGTTGGTTCCTACATCTTACAGATTTGGTGCTCGATTAAGGATATTGGTGTCTGCAGTATGTTGGTGCCTACAATAGTCGTAACAATAGGATAGTGCCTACAATCTTTGTAACAGTAGGAAGGTGCGTACATGAATGTATACAGATGAGTTTTATGGTTTTCTACCGGCTGGGTTTCTATGTTAAACTCTGTGCATTGTGATTTTAGTTGATATGTGATTATTGTTTCTCAACTAATGAATGATTTATGAATGGTTAAATAAAGTAAAAATTATCTTATACTGATTCACCCCCTCTCTCAGTATAATCATAAGTTCAACAATCCTTGGTGTCTCAACAACATCAAGGTCCATAACATCTAAAAAAGAAACATCTTTGTAACAATAAAAAAGCAACAGTCCCAAACCCTCTTGGTGAGATCCTACTCCCAATGGTGATAAATAAACCAACTCAATAGGAAAGAAGAACAAGATCCATTGTAATTTTTATGGGCAATATGGTCATATGGAGTCTAAATGTGTCAAGAATATGGAATCCTTAGAAGCAAGGATGAAGAAGAACAACCTTAATCTAGATATTTCTTCTTCTAACCCTTCTTCAAAATATTATTCTCATGGACATGTTATTTCTACCTCTAGTATTTATTTCAATGCAACATCTACTTGTAGGGTCTCAAAAATTTTAGCCAGATGATTTACATTTAAAATATGTATTATGTGTAGTAAGTATTTCCTACAACCTTATATTAATGTATCAAATCACCTTGGTGAAGGTAGAACTGTAGAATTTCCACCTCACAAAGTTGTATTTAGGGATTTAAAGGATCTTAATCAGATCTTAGCAACTAGATCTGTTGATGCTATTACTAGGTTGTATAGATTTAAAAACTCTGGGTCATCCTCTCTTTCCTTATTTTATCTAGCTCATAGTGATGACACAAGAATACTTTGACATGAGTTGTTTGGTCATCTAAAATACCACTCATTACAGTAAATACATAAACAAAATATTATGATTGGCATTCCTTTATTTTCTTGCATAGATGGTGTTCGTTCTGTCCATGTTCTCAACAAACATCACCAAAATAGTTTTGGCGAACATGTTTCTTTGGACACATTGCCCCCCTGTAATTCGTTCATAGTGATTTATGTGGTCCACTTTCTTTCGATTCTTTATTTGGGATCAAGTACTTCTCAACCTTCATTGATGACTTCTCCAGACATAATTGGGTTTTATTTCTTAAAACTTAAGAGTGAATTTTTTGACATGTTTATGGATTACAAGGCCCTTGTAGAAAAATAATCTTGACATCAACTTCGAAAGTTAAGAACAAATAATGGTAGAAAATATATTAACAAAAAATTACATTTTACTGTACTACATAGAGCATTCAAAAGAAACACATTATTCCATGCACACCACAAAAAATGGTGTTATTGAGAGAAAGAATCACACATTAAAATAAATGACAAATTGTATGATCCAAGGAATTAAGTTCTCATCGTTGGGGGAAAGCCATTAAATGTGAAAATTACATAGTCAATCACATTACCACAAATTCTTTAAAATATATAAGCACACAATAAACATGGAGTAACATTATACTATATGTTAGCCACTTTCGTCTGTTTAGTAGTGAAGTATGGGTTCATATTCTTGATAAGAAGGAAAGAGTTACAACAAAAGAGTGAGAAGTGCATTTTTGTTGGATACTTTGAAGATGAAAATGGTTATATACTTATTCAATCTAATTCAACATAAATTATTGTTAGGAGAGATATGAAGTTTGATGAAGGTCTCTCAACTTGCTTGCCTATTCAGTGTTTGTGCTATCTTCTCCATGCAAGACATATTTGGAAAATGGGCCATATTCTTTTCCCTCTTCTATCCCTAATTTTCTTGTAGTGCCCCAATTTTGGTTTCTTATTCTATAGACGATGATAGTGAGGATGAAAATTTAGCTCCACATGCTCACCCTCCTCCAAATGATTCCATTGAACATGAACTTGCACCAACATCACAAATTCTTAGATGAGTCCACACAACATGAGAATCAACCAGTGATCTCATCGATGATATTTTTTATTAGTGCCATACACATTAATAGTTCCAATGATCCTCCTCCCTTTTGGATTAACTTTCAAAGACTCATGATCATCTAGAAATATTTGTAGAATATTTTGGCCATCCAGATTGGGATGCAACAATGAATGAGGAATATCATTCCTTAATGGAAAATGACACTTGGGATCTTGTCCCTATTCTAAAAGGAATAAAACTTGTCATGTGTAAATGAGTGTATAAGACCAAGTATGCAATACATGGAAGTGTTGATAGATATAATTCCTAATTAGTTGCTAACGAAGGCATTGCCTATACCAAAATCTTTGTACCTATAGCCAAAATAAATTCCTTCCACCTTTTTCTAGCATTTGTAGCATCATACAGATGGGAGGTCCATCATATGAATGTTAAATATGCCCTCTTGCATGTGGATTTTCAAGAATAATTTTACATGGAACAACTTCTTGGATAGATTTAGAATGACTCAAGTTTTGCTTGGTGTACTGAGAAATATCTCTATGACCTTAAGCAGTTTCCACAGGCTTGGTATGCCAAAATGAATAGCATTATTCTTGAATTTGTCTTTTCTAGATGCCATTTTTACCCCAATGTCTATACCAAGAAAATGGGTGAGCATTTCATTATACTTGTTCTTTACATTGATGACCTTATACTCACTAGTGGTGACCCCAAAATTCTAACCCATGTGAAATATAGTCTTAAGAAGACATTTCCCTTTCCTATCCTAAGTATGCAAGTGGAATTCTTTGCCACTTTCACATACAATATTATAAAGTACTCCCACCTCCCTTCCAATTTGGAGTCAAACTTGCTGCCACTTGTAACACACACAAAGTAGATGTTAGTTTGTACCATTGGTTAGTTGGTAACCCTTTTCATTTAACTCATACACATCCTGATATTTCCTTTGTTGTTGTTCTTGTTACCAATACTAGTATATATGGTGTTTAATTCTGATGGGGAGTTTTGACGTTACAGATAAATCATTTGTATCATCGAAAATTACTACGTAATTATCAAAATTTCATTATTTTTTTCTTAGCGCCCCAATGTTCATCAGACCTCTGAACACATCCAATAGTCGTCAAACTTCTAACCCCCCTCAGATGGTTTGAAATAAATGCGTATACCAAACCACTATGGACACATGGCACCCTTTCGTCAAACACCTACTTCTCTACCAATCAATATCATTTTGACTCATACTTGTCTTATATGTAATGTTTGTTGTGATATTTAGTGTTTATTTGCAATCTTTAAGAGATATTTAATGCATCTTTATAATAATATATGAATCTACCTATAGGAAAATACAATTACCAACTTAATGAGAACAATGACCTCAAAACAAGAACTCTAGCCCACAATATCATATTTTTGGGTAAAAAACATTAAAATCAATTTCCAAATTAAAAAGTGGTGCTACCGGTAGCACCATTTTTGGGGGAGGTGGTTAAAATTGCAACTTGTTTGAAATTGCACCATTGACATTGCGAATAAAACCCTAAAATTGACCCTTGAATCAAAAAGTGATGCTACCAGTAGCACCATTTTTGGGGGGAGGTGGTTAAAATTGCAACTTGTTTGAAATCACACAATTGACATTGCGAACATAACCCTGAAATTGACCCTGGAATCAAAAAGTGATGTTACCAATAACACCATTTTTTTTGGAGTTAAAACTATGATGTAATTGAAATTATGGCCTTGACCACAAGCACCGCTGCAAATAAAACACTCAAAACAGGCTCATAAATCTAAAAGTTTTATTACTT
>JASDQU011029208.1:10370-31272 GCA_032191745.1 Picea mariana
TAAGATCCCTTTGAGAGCAGATGCAAGACCTATCAAGCAGAGACTTTACAGACTGAATCCAAAGTACAAGCAGAAAGTTAAGATTGAGTTGGATAGAATGATGGAAGCAGGAATAATAGAACCTATTGAAGAATCTGAATGCATCATCCCTATGGTGGTCCAGGATAAGAATTCAAGAGAAATCAGAATCTGTGTAGATCTAAGGAAGTTGAACAATGCATGTCTACATGATCCATTTCCTACACTTTTTACTGATGAGGTTATAGATAATGTAGGAGGACATGAGGTCTATTCATTCATAGATGGATTTACAGGCTATCACCATATCAAAATTGCTAAGGAAGACCGACATAAGACTACATTTGCAACAGAAAGGGGTTCCTTTCAGTACAGTGTGATGCCTTTTGGGTTGAATAATGCACCATCCATCTTTTCTAGGGTGGTGGTCGAAGCATTTAAGGAATTTTTACACACATTTTTGGAAGCATATTTTGATGACTGGACCATTTTTATTCTACTGAAATACCATAAGGAATGTCTGGGTGTTATAACCCTAAATTGCACCATACATGCATACATGGCATCAGGCCATCTTACTTGTTATTTTTTCCAAGCCATCACTGAGAAGCTCTTCTTAAAAACCACATTTTTGAAGATGTACGTGCCCTACACCATTACTGTGTACACATCATTTTTGCACCACTACAAATCACATACATACGCTAGTTGTGCCATTACAGCCCACGTATACTCAAAAAAGTTGTAAAAATTAAAAAGTTTCAAGGAATTCATTGAGATTATGGGCTATTGGGTATTTTTCCAATTGTCCCACCACCTATAGCCCATCACCCAATCGAATAACCATACTTTTTGTCATATAAAAGGATTTTTTGGGGTATCATTCCAAATATAAGCATAAGAACAGTGAAATTCTGCCCATTTCACTTCCCCCCCTGCCCCAAGAATTTGCAGCCACATTCTGAGTTTTGAGCCAGAATTCCCTATTCTTTCCCTTTTTCCTCATTCATAAGCCTATGCCATTTCCCTAGAGAGAATTGTGAGAGGAGAAAGATACGTGGAAGCAGTTGGAGCTTGGTGAAGAGGAGCCCAGAACAGGTTCGAGGAGTAGTCTCCGATCTCATTTGTAAGTGACTTTTGTGAGATTAATATAAAGAAGTACTTTTTCCGTCCCGCCATATGATGTGCTCAATCTTTATGTTTGATTTACATTTTATTATGACATCTAACCCACTAATTCATATATAAGATGCATGTTCGTGGTTTCTTCTTTGTCTTTTGGTGAATGCGGGTTGGCCTTGGGAGGAGATTTGCAATCAAGGAACAATCGAATGCAAAAGGATTGACATCGAATGTGGAGTTTAAGGTAGAGTTATCAGATCCTTATACTTTGTATTTTATGCATGAATGTGGGGTATTTTTGGGGTAGTTGTTAAAAGTAGGAGAATTTAGATGGTTAGCTCTGCCTGCACATTGAACCCTAGTGTAGTCCATAGGGGGGTTTTCTTGCTATAGCATAATTGGCGACCATACTAGGGAAGCCTCTAGGGTTTTTAGGGGATATCGTTTTGGGTGTTTTAATTGGTTTTGAATACCTTTTTTGAGTTTTGTGTAATTTGTTGTGTCTTTAATGGATTATGGTCTTCCATACCAGTACTCCCTGCCTTGTCATCCTTGAATGTTAGTTTTCTTGTTGAGAAATTACAAAGGTGTACATGGTTTGCAGTGGGCCTATACACGTACATACGTGCCCTACCTTTGGAAAACCCGCGTACATACACAGGCTACTTAAGTGTCAGTAGCATGCCTGCGTCAAGAAAGTCTTTCTTCAAAAAGAGGTAATCAACTTCTTCCCCAATTGAAGTCATACTTCTCAAGGGTTTTCTTGATCTAGTCCTGGTCTCTGTTGTTACAATTTTTATCCTAGGTTTGACATCAGTTAGCTTATTTCTTTATCAAGATTTCTTGTGTTTTCTTAGTAAGGGTTTGAGACGAGTTAGTGAGTCTTTTCTGATCAGTTTGTTTAGTATTGTCAGTGACTCCCTGCGATCCATAGTACAACTAAAGTCATTTTTTGGTCTTCTCTTGTCTTCATTTTTTCCCTTTCACTTTATTTAGAAGAAAAGAAAAAGAAGTTATTTCAAGTTTCATATTTTGAAGAATAAAAAAAAAAGGATTTTATTTTCTTTGTTTGGTAAGTAGTTAGGTTAGTTTTCTTTTCTTATCAGGAGAAAGACTTATTTCTTAAGTTCTTTATTGAATTCTTATAACACTTAAGTAGCTCGTAGTCAATCAAAATCTTGTTTTAGGTTTTTTCTTTTAAAAGATCTTAGAAAACGTAGTTACGAAAAGTTGGTTAAAGAGTGTAAATTTGCAACTCTTTATTTGTCAAAACGAAGTAGTTTTGCTTTCAAGTTCATTTAATGCTCTTCTCTTTCATCTCTTAAAATACACCACTAGTTTCATATCTATTTCCTTGACTTTAAGACAAACCACTTAAAATTAACGCTTAATTAAAATTTATTAAACTTTGTGTTTGTAGGGTCCATCAACTAGTCTAGGCTAGAGCCTTGATTTAGGTTGGAGAGGGAGCTCTTCAAGGCTATAAAACAAACATACGAGTTTGTGCTAGGGAGTGAAAAAATTCCAGTACACGTGGAAGTTATCCGGGACCCCCCTCTAACACAAGGGCTAAACACGAGGTCGTGTGCAAAAAGGTAGAAGAGATAACCCCTCCAAAGCTAGACCAAGCGTAGTGGGGAACACATATAAAGGACTTGTCTTGGGATTTTGTTGATCGCATAGAGATTTGTGGGTCTCAAATCCATTCGAGGTCCTGAGTTGTATTCTGGAGCACTTTCTTTCTATACCCTTGATAGGTTTTGGGCTTGATACCCTTCTCATTGTGGTCCACCCGACTGTCAACTATAACCGCCTGGTGACTGTTCATGTGCTGGAAACCTAGTTTCATTTATTTTAGTGACTTACATAGGTGACTACAGGCGTATACCACAGTATCTAGGAAAAAAATCAGGCCATTATTTTTAGATTATACCAGGAGGGTGATTCTGTATTCGAGTTGCACTTGCACCAGTAAGTTTCTTTAGTGTTGGATGGTGTAACCATTCTTCCAACTAGCTAGTGGTTTGATTGCTTTATCTCATAGGAACTCTTTCTAATGTGTGCTGGTTTTCAACGTTAGTAAAATCCCTAGTGTGTCATTAATATTCTCACAAAGTGGAATATCAAGATCTCCATCGATCACGAAGGCTTCAGGGCCTAACGTCGATTGAATTGGAGCCACCCCCACCACCACGGAGATGAATTGACTAGCAAGGGTCATTTGAGGCGACTAGGCCACACGAAAATGTACCCGAGCCATCCCCGAGAGAAGAACTCTCAAATCAAGAGGAGCCTACCATTTCTGACCTTGGAGTGGAATCTATCGGGCCATATAACTCTTTGGTCACTGACTTGTCGGTGCCCATTGTGGTACAAGTTGTCCCTCCAAGGGTAACTCATCACGAGTGTCAAATAGTCTTGCAAGTAGCAATGGAAGAAAATGCTACTAATTCGTCATGGAGTCCTCACAGTCCCTCTATGGATTCCATTACATGGGGTGTTCTGCCTCCTAACCCACCTTCATAGGTTCAGACCATCATTTTCTTGACCGCCTCTACTTCAGATAGTGGTCTGATTCTATATATGGCGTCGATCACTACTCCATTCACCTAGAATGCGACATACCCTCCATTCTCATATGGGAATCCTGGCTTTGATATGAACTCTGTCCTATCCTACTCCACCCTACAGACCATGGGTTTGGGGGCAGGGAGCTCTAACGCTCCTCTTCAAGGGTCCATGGGAGAAACCTCAACCCCCTATAACTCTTTCCCTTACGGTGGGGGTCATATACCTCCATCTCCCCCCTCACTATGTGATGCTCCTCAGCAGCCCGCTTGGCCGAACATGAACTACAAATTGTTCAGAGCAGGTAGTCAAGGAATTTCTTCTAACACCATGCCGGTGGGATATTTGTCATTCTCTTTGTTTGACACATTTGGTAACAATGCATTCTCATCATCTATCATCTCGGCTAGGGACAACCCTGGTTTTGGATCACAAAATCCTATGCAGGTTATTATTTCTAAATAGGGGGAAAACACCTCTCAAGGACCCTGGAATCCATGGTAGGGATCAATCCCCTCATCAGGGATGCATACCGGGGGCAACCCTTTCCATGGCCAATGGAACCCCGAGCAAGGCTCAGTACCTATGTTGGTTGGATCGACAGGGGGGCAACCCTTTCCAGAACCTTTGGAACACAACGTTGAGATAAATCCCTTCCTAGCCCTCAACATCTAGCTATGAGAATCAACCGATGATGTCTCAACAAGTGCAAAATCCATACGTTGGCCACGACCATGGTTTTTACCAGAACCCTGGTCAATAGCCTAACTTTTCCTGGAAAATTGGTGCCATCCAAATTCTAGGCTCCTTTCCTTTTGTACATACTCAACAACCCAAGCTACCTTTTTTGGCAACGTTGCATTTGCCAAACTTGTCAAGATTGTTGAATGACCCAATCTGTCATGATCCGCATTGGCCTCCTATGCCGACCAAGTTGCCTTCGGACATTCCAAATTTTGAAGGTAAGCCTAATGAAGATCCAGGTGATCATGTGACCACCTTTCACCTATGGTGCTCATCCAACTCATTGAAAGATGACTCCATCCAGTTGTGTCTGTTTCAACGCACTATTATAAGGAGTGCCACGAAATGGTACATCGAGCTCAACCGCTCAAGATACTCTACTTTTGGTGAATTGGCAATGGTTTTTCTAAACCATTTTCAATTACCTATGAGATATGATGTCGGCACCGAATTTCTAGCCAACTTTGAGAAAACAAAGGTTGATCATATCTTGTATCACATTCGGGAATGGCGACGTCGTAAGAGTTTGATAAAAGTATCAGTCCCACCCGATTTCCTGCTGGAGTGGTTCATTATGTATTTGGTACCTTAGTTATCCAAGGATGTTGCAATGTCAAGAGTGTTTTCTGAGGAAGAGGCGATCATGAGATCTCAACAGCTTGAACTAATATACTCTCAATATGGTTTACTTTATGAAGTTTTTCTAGATGCGTCTTGGTCTATCCTTGACAGGACCAGACAAAAGTCTGGACCAAATGTTGATGGTATCGTTGGTTTAGCAAAAGCAAAGCCCACTGATCAGTTGTCGAATCAATTGCAACAATTGTCGATACAATAGACAGCAGCCAGCCAAACCACTGGTTCAGCTGCTCCCCCTACTCAAATGTCAGATGTACATAGTGTGAAATCGACAAACCTGAAGTCTAACCAACAGGCTGGCGGAAAGAAGAAACAATGAAAGAAGGGTAAGGGGGATAATAAACACACCAATAATGCTGGAAGGGGCAATATAGATAAAATAAAGTCGAAGTATCTGTGTAACCTTTGAACAAAAGACCATCCGACTCACCTATGTCCTCGGCTTGCAGAGGCACAAAATTTATTGGTGCAACAACAGCCTGTTGTGTTAACGAACCCATTTCCAGATGGGAAAAATTTAACTTAGGCCCCTGTGAATGTGGATGGGGGAAATCAAGGACCCCCTTCTTCATCTGGTAATCCCTCAACCTTGAATGTTTATATGTTGAAAGGTGATGCACATATAGCAACTAGGACACATGATTATGGAATGCCAAACACTTATGAGAATTGTAAAGAAGATGAAAACCCATCTGTTACTCTCCAAATCGTGAAGATGTTGGGTGAAACAATGACACGCAACCCAAAAGGGGCGTTCAAGAAATCTTCCCACAATCCAAATGGGAGGGTCACACAGAACTACTTTGTGGTGGAGGATTTTTCACAAACCCCTTGTGCAATGTCTACTTTGGAGGTCCTCCATAGCTGACCTTCATAGAGAAAGTCTATGTTAGCTTCCTTAGGATCTGTTGAGACTTGTAATCTAGGAACGATCATGCTTGATACGACCGAATTGAAACCTCATCTCCCATACCACGTCATGTTTCAGATAGTAGTGACTTACACCATTAAATATTTTACTCATAACATTTTCTGCACGTTAGTTGATGAGGGCACCTTGACATGCGTGATGTCATTGGTGTGTTGGAAGGCCATTGGCCAACTTGTTTTGTCTCTATCACCTACTCTTCACACCGCTTTCGATGGTCATTCATTCATACCACATGGAATAATTCCTTGTCCTGTCATGCAGTTAGGAGGAAAGACTTTGTGCATTGAATTTGAAGTGGTCGATGCGCCTCTTGACTACAATCTCTTGTTAGGAAGGAGTTGGACCTATTCTATGCATGCAGTGGTCACCACAGTTTTCCAGGTCTTGTTGCTTCTACACGAGGGTCGGATTGTGTCCATTGATTAGTTGTCTTTATCCCGTCCTGACCCTTCATCAGGGGCATCCACGATCCTGATGATTGATAATCCAAAGCCCGAAGTCCTCAACATTGGGGTTGGATTGTGCCCACCTTTGATGGGTACTTTCGATTACCCACCTTTGTCTGGCGATGTCAAGTTCATATCGCTATCCCTGACCAACCTAAGGATGAAATATTTCAAGTGTTGTCATTTCGTATGACTTACTTTAATGATATATGGACTCTTCCTTCCCCATCGGCCATGATGGAATGGACAGGGAAGCATGGTGTGGCCATGACTTTGTCCACAGTAGAGGTTGTGTACTCTATAGTCTAGCAAGCTTCCATCGACCCCAATCTAACTCTCGCATGGGAGTTAGATCCAATTTTCAAACCTACCTGGGCTCAAGGTTCGCTCACCACTACCGATTCCTTAGACTTGGTTTTTCCCTCTGACGAGGTGATTATAGAGGCATTGACTAGTCCAGACAAACCCTGGGATGATCTCCATCACAGATCTTATTTTCTCCCAGAAGTAGGAAGAATTGAGGCCGGTGAATTCATGTTGACTATGACTGGAGATAGGTCTTGTCCTATCAATACTTTGGCTATGCATGCAATTTAAGCCAAAGGTAATATGGAAACCATCTCTAAAATGATACCTATTGATATCTCCAAAACCCCTGCTATTATGGATAATGTCTTTGTCGGAGCGGACTGCTCCCCCCAGGAGATTCAAATCTATACTGATTTATTTAAATAATTATGTGATGTTTTTTCCTAGTCTTATGAGGAAATGTCAGGCATTGATCCAAGAATCGTCGAACATGAAATAACGACTTACCCTAATAGCAAGTCGGTCTGGTAGAAGCTTCATCCAATTAATCCCCAGAAAGCAACAACTATTAAGGTTGAAGTAGAGAAACTACTCAAGGCTAGTTTCATCTACCCCGTCCAATTGACTCAATGGGTGTCAAATCTCATTCTGGTCGACAAAAAGCAGGAAATGATTCACATATATACAAACTTTCATTATTTGAATAAGGCTTATCCAAAGAATAATTTCCCCACCCCATTCATTGACTAGATCGTCGATGAGTGTGCAGGTTGTGAGGTATTTTCTTTCATGGATAGTTTTTCGGGATACAATCAGATACAGATTAATCCTGAAGACCAGCATAAAAACAACTTTTATCTATCCATGGGGTACATTTTCTTATTGGAAGATGCCTTTTGGCCTGAAGAACGCTAGAGCCACTTTTCAGTGGGCCATGAATTTTTCTTTCCATGATCTCAAACACATAGTCGAGGCCTATCTCGATGATTTAGCATCACAATCTTGTAAGAGAGTCGATCATCCCACACACCTATGAATTATCTTTGAGTGATGTCGCTACTAGCGGATTCACTTGAATCCTAACAAATGCAGTTTTTGTGTGACGTCAGGTCATCTTTTAGGTTTTATAGTTTTGACAACAGGGATCATGGTCGATCCTCCAAAGGTTGAGGTGATAGTTCAATTGCCTCCCCCATGCACAGTCCATCATCTTTAGAGTTTATAGGGAAAAGCCAATTTTCTTTTGTGTATTATCACAAACTATGTCGATATCACTAAAGGGTTTATGTGTTTACTGAAGAAGGATGTCCCTTTCCATTGGGATGAAGCTGCTCAATGCTCATTCGAAGCATTGAAACACGCCCTCACGTCTTCCCCTCTACTTTGGCCACCCAATTAGAATAAACATTTCTTATTGTATTTGGTCACGGCAGAATCGACCATCGGTATGGTCTTGGTTCAAGAGGATGATATACTTGAAGACCATGTGATTTATTACCTGATTCGAGGCCTAGTTGGACCAAAACTCAACCACTCCCACATTGAGAATCTTGCATTTGTAGCACTACATGTTGTCTAGCGGTGTCGTCATTATAGCATGTTTCGCAAGACCACCATCATTGTCGTTATGAATCCATTCCAATACGTGTTGACACGACATGTAATTAGTGGGAATATCAGTGGATTGATTGTTATCCTCCAAGAATTTGACTTAGATTTCATCTCTGGGAAATCTGAGAAGTCATTGGTCTTTTCAGAACTTATCTCAGAACTTTCGGTCGAGTCAGGTGATGTTACGCCCGAAGAATCATCGATTAAAGGAGATATTTTTATGATTTCATCTTTGGACCCCTGGTATGGAGATAATCTAGTCTATCTCCAGAATTTGAAGTGCCCCACCTTTGCGTCTCATGATGAGCGTCGATGTATACGCCATCAGGAAAAAACCTATCTCATACTCGAGGACACTTTGTATCATCGAGGTGTAGATTGCATCCTTCGTTGGTGCCTCATTCATAAAGAAGTGGAGCTCATTCTTAATGACTACCACACTGGATAATGTGGTGGTCATTTGTCTAGGTTGGAAACAACCCAAAATATTCTATGAGTCGGTTACTTTTGGCTGATGTTAATCAAGGATTGCATTGAATCGGTCAAGAAGTGCCACCCATGTCATATCTTCTCTCGGAAAATGAGGTCACTCCCCGCTCCTATGTTTCCCATCATTACGATTGGCCCCTTCACTAAGTAGGGGATTGATTATACTACATGACACCCCCTTCAGCTAGGGGGCACTATTATATCATCGTAGCAGTAGAATAATTCACTAAGTGGGTCGAAGCTATGTGAACATTCAAAGATTATGGTGAGACAACAACTCTCTTTTTGTTCAATCAGATAATAGCAAGGTTCGGCATCCTGAGGGAGATAGTCACTGACCATGGCAGACACTTTTAGAACAAAATGATGTCTGAGTTATCATCAAATATTGGGTTGAGGCAAGAGCATTCATCACCCTACTACCCACAAGCGAATGGTCAGGTGGAAGTTGTGAATAAGTCCCTCAAGAATATTCTGCAGTGAACGATCAATTTGGCCAAGTCAAATTGGCATTTGATGTTGTAATCAACATTGTGGGCCTATTGAAAATTTGTAAAGACTACAACTAGTTTCTCACCTTTTCAACTCATTTATGGGATGGAAGCAGTCTTTCCAATAGAGTGCCAGATCCCATATCTAAAGTTGGAAGTACAATTATTGCCAGACACTTCACCGCTTGAGGAATGCTTATTATATATAGAGCATCTCGATTAGCAACTTTGTGACGCAGCCTTGTCCAACGAGGCTCACAAGAAAAAATTCAAGTGTTAATATGATCAGTTTGTTCCTCCTCGTATTTTATCCAAAGGTGACCTTGTCCTAGTCTATGACCAAGATAAAGATCCCCTAGGGGCAGGCAAGTTCAAACCCATTTGGTTCAGGCCTTTCATCGTTAAGGAACTTTTAAAGAAGGGTTCTTATTGTTTGGTTGACTTCGAAGGGAAATCTTTGGTGGAGCCGAGAAATGGGCTCTACCTCAAGAAGTATTACTCATAGGTGGGTCACCTTGGGTGACTTATTGTACATATGTATAGTTCTTATACAATTTAGTTTTTGTCTTTTTGTTTGATGGACATGTAGTTTTTGATATCATATATTTCACTGTGGAAGATGTCAAGTGAATCAGAGGTGTTCGTTGGGTTTGCAGATGGTGCTAGCTGACACACTCGGAGGCTTGCTTCCGCAGCTTGGGTAATATTCACACCTTAGGGCTAGTTGTTATCTTCTGTAGGTATCTGTTTAGGTGACACCACAAGCAATGTTTCTGAATGCAATGCAGTAATAGAGTTTCTTCGTGACACTTTGTCGCATGGTATCTCTCATATTTGGGTCTACTTAGATTCACAACTGGTTGTGCCCCAGTTAAATGGGGTTTATCGTGTTTATGATCCTACTTTACACTGATTCTTCCTTAGGGTATGTCTCTTAGAATGAATATTTGATTACATTACATATATCCATGTTCCTAGGAGATTGAATCAAATCACAGATACTCTAGCTAATCATGTATTAGATTGGCATATTGCACATACATAAGAAAAATCACACACATACACATGTAAATACATTTGCAAATAAATGTAACCCATAAGACATAAAATATGTAAATACACATATATGTAAATATATATATCAAAAACATTTAGAGCACATAGGTGGGTGCAAGCGCCTAAGAAATATGTCCAGTATACATTGCGAGGCTTCTTCCCTCAAAAATATACAAAAATTTCTCTCGGCACATAAGTATTCCATCCTAAGTTAAGGGTGGGGCCTGTTGGCCCCACCATAGTGAACCACGGTGTTTTTCAAATGCTGGAAGAGTTGGACCTAGTTCCATGGCACCCCAACTATGTGAGGTTGCATAGATGGTGGGAGATCCTCAATCTATGCCATAGGCACTACACGAGTGAGCACGGTGAGGTTCCACTCCACCCGTCTCAAAACTCTCTTGGCCTCTCTAGCTGGAGGTCCCCCTGCTACTGTTGTTGCTTCTAGTCCAGCGGCTGCAACTGGTACTGCCTCTGGTTGAGGATTTCACCTAGTCCTCGAGAAGTCTATTGGACACACTAGTCCCACATATGTACATAAACAGATACATAGTTGTTAGATACTATTATTCCCATAAAAATTATATATATAAAAAGAAACAAAAATTAAATAACATTAAAAACAAATGTACCTATATCTCCTCGCTCTCCTCCAAGAGGTACGGGCATGTATGGGTCCCTCGAAAATTTGATTCCAGTGTAGGGTTAGTCCTCTATCACCAGAATCTGTCATTCCCACCAGTGAAAAAAGGTATCATTGAAGGCCTCTATCCTTCCTCCCCCCTGTTGCGGCAACAATGTTGCCCATCTACACATTGTTGGGAGTGAGGCCTCATGCCCTCGCACTGTCTCTCGTGGACTGAGAATAGGTACTCTCGAAGAAGAAGAATGAGCACAGAATGGTCCCAAATCCAAAGTTCTTGTTGTTCCACCCACGACTCTTAGTGATTTGTCTCTTCATGCAGTCTAGCATGGTCGCACTCCAGTCGAATATATGTGCATTCAAGCACTACATAGCACAATGCATATGCACTCGGGAGGCTTGATGTAAGGCCAGGGATCTATTGATCCTCCCAATAAGTAAAACTATCACTTTCAGTGATAGGTTTGTCATATTGTTTATTGGCACCTGAGAACCCACTTTCTCAGTGTCATCTTCGCAATGTAATCTGATCAACATGGCAATGTTATGAGGCTCGAGGAGAAAATATTGCAGGTTGAATGGTTCACCTCTCCTTGAGAGGACAGTCAAGAAGTAGATGTCTTCATTAATTGGATTCAATGACTTCCCCTCAAGCATAAATGCCTCAGCATCGGGGTGCCAATAATCCACCAAGGCATTCAGCAGCCTGAGTTGTGCCCTCATGAATGGACACCGGTAGAACTTCCACAAACTGCATTGCCTCAATGCGGCTATAGCTGCAGGATCCTCATAGACCATCATATCAATGTCTTCATGCTCTCTCTCTCTCCAATGTAAATACATCCTACAAAATGACAAGTTCAAAGGGGAGTTAAATATTGCATTTTCAATTTTTTCCAAGTTGTTGAGTGTGTACGTAGGCTGTATTGGTAACAGTCGCGTATGCATGCAAGCAAATTTTTTTCTGCCCATGGGAATATGTGGGTTGTCCTTGGAAATCCTATGTACATGTAGGGCCACCCCTTTTTAGGAGTGTGCGCCCCCCCAATAGCCAAAATAAAATCAAAAATGAAGTATTGAAATGCAAGGGGGGTTGATTTGTACTTACTTGGTCTGAGCGGAAGTTCGTTTCATCCTCTAAAGCTCCCAGAATCAACTCTTTTAGAAAAGGGGTGTTTTTGGCTTTTTGGTTAATTCTCAAATTACAATGGTGATAATGAGCTGTCAGCTTCTATTCATAGACCTTTTTTTTCCCTTTTTGTCATTTTTTGGACCCTTTTGTCATTTTTTTTGGCTTGAAAATCATTTAACGTGGTTCTTGAGTTTCTCATTAGATGTTACGATACACTTCACTCAAAAAAGTTGTAAAAATTAAAAATTTTAAAGGAATTCGTTGGGTGACGGGCTATAGGCAGTGGAACAGTTGGAAAACTACCCAATAGCCCATAATCTCAATGAATTCCTTGCAACTTTTTAATTTTTACAACTTTTGTGAGTATACGCAGGCTATAATGGCACAACTAGCATACGTACATGAGCTGTAATGGCACAGAAAGCATGTGTACGTGGGAAGTGATGGTGCAGTGCATGTACATCTTCAAAAATGTGGTTTTTAAGAAGAGCTTCTCAATGATGTCTTGGCAAAAATAGCAAGTAAGATCACCTGATACCAGGCATGCATGTATGGTGCAATTTAGGGTTATAACAATGAGATTAATGTTATAAAAGTGTTACATATTATTTTCTTCACTCTTATGACCGTTAATGATGTAAACCTATCTATCTTCTTCAGAGGGATCAGTGGCCTAAATTCCTGAGGAAAGAAGGGAGAAGAACTTTACCTAAGAGATGAAATCATATTTTCCTTTGTAAAAACCATAGTAAGGAGGATCATCGCACCCTGCACTATGCATGGGGTGCGACGATCCTATATCATCCCAGGTGTACTAAAACTGGACTGCGACGTCGTCACAGACTTCACTATAGTTGGGGTGCGATGATACCCTATCATCGTAGGCTGCACTATAGTTGGGGTGTGACGATTTTCGTACGTGGGAAAAACGAGTATCTTCTTGATGCTTCTAGAAGGAGAAGATTCTATGGTGAGGTGGCTTCCGATTGGTTTGGATCTTACTCTCTTTTATGATTTAGTGGGATCATCCTAACCTCCTCACATTATCCTCTTCAACTTATAAAAGGAGAGGAGCTCTCATCGAGAAAGTTGGATTGGAAATTTGGCTTGCGATTGTTAGCTTGGTTAAATTGGCTTTGAGCTTTTCTTTCTCAAGATAGATTGTGAGTAGCTATCAGATCCATGGTCTCAGAATCCTTGGAGAAATAAGTGTGTGGGAAGTAAGGAACTGTTGGAAGGGACCTTACAACATCAAGGCTTTGGTTGTAATCTCTCTTTCTATTATTTAATACAGATGCACTTGTCTTTCCTATATGAATCTTATTTGTTCATATTGTATGATTCCTTGATCACATACATAGTTTCATATCAAATATTTCTTGTATTATTCTTGTCTTCATTTGCTTGTGTTCCTTTGCATATTTTTCTCCATAAGACTTGTGACAGAGCTTGGATTGCAATGGCGAAGTCAGATATTCAATATTTAAAAGGTATGTTCTAGATCCATTTCTCATTTTATAATTGAAATCTAAGAAAATGATAGTGCATTGTCTTGTTTTGTTCTATTTTTGGGTGAAACTATGGAGATCTGTTTGTGTCCACACTTACCGATTAGTCCGATAAAAAAATTGGTGACCATACTGGGGAACAAATTGTTTTCCTAGTTTGTTTTGCTTTCTTTTTTGATTGCCTAGGTTCTTTTTTCTGATTCAATGGGAGATCTGAATGAACTCTCTGACTGTTTAAATTCAGTAGAAAATCTTCTTGCTTTTTTATTTTTTCCATTTTTTCTTTGATCGTCACTCCCTGCTTTGAGGAACAGTGTGATGATCTAGGATTGATGCACTCTACCTATTAGAAACAGTGCGACATCGTTGCACTGTACTGTTCTTTGGCCCATGACGATCTAGCATCGTTGCACTGTGCTAGTTTTCCAGTGTGCGACGATTATGAAATTTTTTTATTTTTGATGGTTTTTCTTGCCCAGATCTTAGATATGGTTTTGGGTGAATTTTTGGGTTTGATTATAGTCTGATTATAGTATTCTTGATAGTATTTGAATCTACTTTTAGCCATTTTTTCTTTAATTTGGATTGTTTTGTTTTGAAAGATTTGATCTCTTTCTTTGAATGTCTTTCAATTACAAAGCATTGTTTTTTCTTTAGAATTGTTTGGTGAAAGAACTTATTTTTCTTTTATTGAATAGTTCGTGTTAAAAGAGAAACTTGTTTGGGTTTCTTTGTATCTTTGAAACAAAAAGTTTTAATTTCTTTCTTTATATTATATTGGGGGCATCCTTGCATTTGAAGTAGTGAAATTGCATAGTTTTTGGCATTTTTTGGTCTTGAATTCTACACGATGGGGTTGGGCAAGAATCGTGTATTGGTGTACAATCTCTTTGGCTCATTTCTTGAAGTTCTTGATATTGATGAGTTTAAAATTTTTGGGACATTGTGCATCTGGGAATGATAAACTTTTTCTCCTCGTAATACAGCTTTCATCGAAATGAAATATTTGCATTCTCATTTCTTTGAATTGTTTAGAGTTGGTCAAAACATCATTTAGTCCATGCCATTTTCCTCTTGAGTAAAAAAAACCTTAAAAATAAAGCTCTTATAAAAATTGATTGGACATTTTTATATTTTCTGGTGGAAAACCTACATTAGTTTAGTTGTAGAGATTTGGAATAGGTGTGAAAGATAATTTTCCAAAGCTGCAAAAAAACATAGTATCTTGGGATAAGGAGAGTTCAAATCCACTTGCTACATTTTTTCTTGGGAAGCCCTTCTCACACAAGGGTAAAACCTGAGGTCACATTGAGACTAGAAGAGTTACTCAGCCTGCTTTGTTGGTCTTGGTTAGCACGTATTATTGGGGGCCACTTGAAGGTATACCCACAAGGATGAGTGGAAGCCTTTCGAGTTGATTTTGGGTTAGATACCCTGCCTTTGCACGTGGATCGAACTGTTGACTATTTCCTCAGGCATTACTATAGTAATTGGTAACCTTAGTGGCCTATCTCTTTAGGGTCTTTACAAAAGGTGACTGTGGAGGGGAAAGTCTTCATGGTACTTGGAATCGACGTTGGACAAACTCACTTGGGCTCCTTGGAGGGTATACCCACGATTATGTGTGGGATCTTGCACCAAGGTGTAAGTCCATTAAGAAGTTCATCAACGTAACTTTTCCACCCTCTCTATCTCAACCCCTTCGTATATTGTTCCCGTGATGTTGGATTTCATCACCAACCAGTGCGTTCATTGTAAGAAGGTTATGTTTTCTTGTTTGCTTCCTATCTTTTTAGTGTGTGCTATATTTTTCCCCTAGAATAATATAGGTTGGATCTACTTTTAATGGCGTCAGTTCCTAAAATGACCAATGAAAGAACCCCTTTTCCAGGGGAACCTTTTGTCTTTCCTTCTTATGGAAACATTGGTCCTCCTTACATCACTACTTTGAGCCTTCCAGGTCTCACTTTTGGATTACCAATATGGTTTTTTTTCCACTCAGGTAAACCTGAATGTAGCTAGTGCATCAGTTGTAAGAACTTCCCCCTGAGAACATCAACCTCATTTTTATCCTTCACCATCTTCACCAATAAGCTCTTCTTCACCTTCTTCAATTGCAAGGTATACTTCCATTTCATGTTCTTCGTTGAGTGAAATCTTTGTAGCTAGTACCTCAGTGGATAAGAAGAAGAAGAAGAAGAAGAAGAAGAAAAAAGGGTCTAAACCTCCAACCAATGCTGGACATGTTGGAAAACCACCAGTTACTGATAATCATGTTGGGAGTGTTGATGATGCTAAGATCACCCAAACAACCCATAAGCCCAAGTACCCTTGTAGGTTTTGTAAGGGTATCCATATTCTTAAGGATTTCCCTGGTCTATCCAAGGTTATAGAAGCATGGTCTACATGCCCTCGCCAACCCATGTCGTCATCCTCTAAACAACATATTGATGACCTACCATCAACTAGTCAAGATATTGTTGGGAAGAAGAAAAGTAGAGTCAAGTTCTCATGTATGTTATGTGAGGGAGTCATCAAACTCACCTTTTCCCTTGTATGACGAAGCCTAGAAATTACTGGAAGACATGGTGGTTTTCGAGCCTCAACTTCTAGCTGCTTATCGCAAGATTACTCTCAACCCACCTGTAGTTGATGGAATGATCAATCCTTCATCGGTCAATCCGGTTGATCATGTAGTCAATTTGGTCGCGTTCTTAGTTGAACCGACTTACAAAGTGGTCAATCTGATCTCATCTTTGGTCGATCCCAATCTCCTGTTAGAGAGTGCAACCCAAGCAGTTGATCTGTTTCCACCTTTCAATCCCATTCACCCCTTGGAGAATGACACCCAAGTGGTCGATTTGATGTCATTATCAGTCGATCCTACTCTCCCAATAGAGATTAAACCTGATGTTTCCCACATTTTTCTCATTGATATAGAATCTACCATGCTATGGGGATTTCCTCCTTCTCCCATAGAATCCCCTCCAAGTAATGAAGCCATCCTTTTTAATTCGGGTGTGCTAACTGGACCTCGTCTTCCCTCTCACATTCATTTCAAGATTACAGTACAATTTTGTGGTCGGGACATTCCTTAGACATTGATAGATGAAGGTTCGTCCGTTAGTATTTTTTCCTCTCTTTCTTGGCAATCTTTGGGTTATCCTCAGCTTGTGCTAGTTACCTAGACTTTGTTTTCTTTTAACAAAAGAACCAGTCACCCTTTAGGGATCCTTCCCCAGTTTCCCATAACTTTGGGAGGGAAGCATGTCTTTGTTGATGTCATGGTATTCTAAGACCCCTTGGATTTCGATTTAGTCCTTGGGCGAGATTATGTCTATGCCATGAAATCTATTGTGTTCACTCTTTTTTCGTGTGATATATTTCCTGCACAATGGAAGAATGGTGACTATTGATCAAATTTTGTTTGTTGGCCCTGACTTGACCATCAACACAATGAACTCCCTAAATGGTTCTTAGATGTAGATGGTATCACCCTTGCCAGAGGTCAATTATGTGGCGTTGTCTCCCATGCCTTCAGTTGCCAATGTAGATGAGCCTCTCACTATAAGCTCACTCTCTTATGACTTGGATCTGATAGTTGACATGGTGATCTCTTTAGTAGGGCTATTGGATCCTTCCCTCCTTACCCCTATCGTGACCCTCAACATGGGTTCCTTCCAGAGTGTGTTTCTTCCATCGAGTGAAGATCTATTAGAAGCCATGACCAATTTTTTTCCCTTGATATGGTGTCCTTCTAGAGCTTCGTATTCTTGGAAGCCACGATTAAGAATACAACTTTGAGCATGGTTTTCTGATTTCAAGCTCATTAAAAAATGAAACTAGCCTTGAGCATGGTTTTCTGATTTCAAGCTCGTTAAAAAATGAAACCATCCTTGAGAATGGTTCTCTGATTTCAAGCTCATTAAAAAATGAAACCAAGCTTGAGAATGGTTTTCTGATTTCAAGATCATCAAAAAATGAAACTAGCGTTGAGCATGGTCTTCTGATTTCAAGCTCATTAAAAAATAAAACCAGCATTGAGCATGGTTTTTTTATTTCAAGCTCATTAAAAAATGAAACAAGCTTTGAGCATAGTTTTCTGATTTCAAGCTCATTAAAAAATGAAACCAGTTGTGAGGATAGTTTTCGTGTCTCTGTAGAAACCTCGTTAAAAAATAAAACAAAGATTATGAGCATAGTTCTTATTTTTGTGTAAATCTCGTTAAAAAATGAAACTGATGTCTGGGGATTGAACTTGGATTCTCTAGCATAGTTCATGTTCCTGTGTCAAGCTCGTTAAAAAATGAAATAGTTTTCCCCCCTCTTCGATTGAGTCAAGTACTTCGTTATGTATAGTATTTGAAGCTTTTTTTCATCCTCTTGTGTCATTGGACGAACTGAAGCTTGGGGGTCAATGCTTTTAGCCTCTGGACTTCATGCTGAAGTTAGAGCCGCTAGTTTCTTAAGTTGTGGGCTAAGTACCAACTATCCCTATGTTATACATTGGGAATCTCAAGCATAGTTTTCTATGGTTCAAGCTTGTGTGAAAATGAAACCACCTACCTCAAGCATATTTTTCTCTGGTTCAAGATTGTGTCAAAATCAAACCAGTTCCAAGCACAATTTTGTTTAGTTTTAAGCTTGTGTAAAAATAAAATCTATCCCAAGCACAGTTTTGTTTTGTTTTAAGCTTGTGTAAAAATGAAAACAATACCAAGCTTGGTCTTTGTTCTTTCTCGTGCTCGTAAATCAATGAGAATGTAACTGAGTAAACTTTTATCACTTTTTCATACTCGTAAAGTTTATACGAAAAAGGAACCCCCCCTAGAGTCTTCTTTAAGCTCTTTTCAGACTCTCTAAATGTGAAAAAACGGTCGAGCAACCTTGTTCTTTTCATGCTCGTAAAAGTATTTGAAGAAAACATTTAATGAGCAGTAGGTTATCACTTTTTCAGTCTTGTCAGATTAATTTACAAAAAAGGACTTGTTGGAGTCCTCTTTAAGTGTTTTTCAGACTCTCTACACATGAAAAACCCCCGAGTTTTCTCTCTTTGGACTCGTTAAACAAACATCGAAAGGCCCATATGGGACCGAACCACTCCTTCCTAGGTTTCATCAAACATACTCTGAGGGAATCATCTGAAGGATGAGATTACATTACAAGCATATGTTATCCTCCTGAAGCTTGTGTAAAAATAAAGAGGTACTCGCCAGAAATGGTGGGGGGGGTAGGGGAATTTGGAAAGAAATGTGTCTAAACCTGTATTCTATGGAAGAGTCACCTTTGAACATGATACCCTTTCACTTGCTTTGTGTCTAGGTTGGAAAATTCACTTGTCTCTTGATCATAGTCCTTTATAAGATTACAAATCGGTCTGTGATCCTTGTTGTTGAGTCAGTGTTTCCAAGACAGTCATTGTCTCGTCAATATGTTCAAAGATAATTTCAACCCAAAAATCCTTCTATTGCATTGGCCATTTATACAGTCTTTAAGCCTTCTATTGTGTTGGCCATCCCCAAGTCGGTCCTAAATCAATTATTACTCTGATCTATCTCAAATTGTTTTACCTATTTCATGTAATTGATGGAGGATACATTAAGGCCTTTCTATGAAGAGTCTTTTCCTTTCGACTTCAACTCATTATCTAGGAATTAGACTTAGAAACTAAATGGTACCTTGTAACTTGCATTCCTCAATGGAACTTTTCCTCTCTTTCAATAGTGGGTTTTCATTATTGATCCCTGATCAAGATATTCCACCGAGTATTCAACTTTAGCTCAATAATTCACATTCCTTGGATTGTACTAGAGTACCTTGGGAGTCATTGACATTAATAGTGATTTACCTAGAACTTGTTAATGGTATTCATTAATGACCAGTAATCAAGTGGTTTCTACCATGTTCAACTTCATCACATGTATTCGCATGGTTAGATTTGTACTATAGAGTGGTGGAGATGAAGACCCTGGATCTTTCTTGATAGATTCAGGTTACGTTGGAGTATATTTAGATTGTACTACTGCATAGATCCATAGTGTATGTCTCGTGGATATGTTCAAATTTGATTCTTTAACACATAGATCCACCGTTTATTTTTGGTGGCTATGTTCAGATTTGAGTCATATTGGCATGGATCCATAGTGAATGTTTGGTGGTCATGACATGTCTTACTTGACATGTATATTTGTGTGTCGGCATTTATGCTTTGATTCATTTGTATTATGAGTATGGGAATGCCTACCTCAGTGATGATGTATTATTGTACTATATTTCCTTGTTTGTTAGCAGGTTTCTGACCAACATGTTCCTTGTTCCCTACACACACTCAACAAAGTATTTCAGCTATCACTCTGTTCTAACTTCATACTTTGGGGGGCTCTCTATTACACATTATTTTCATCACCCTTATGACCATTAATGATGTAAACCTATCTTTTTTATTCAGAGGGATCAATGGCCTGCATTCCTGAGCAAATAAAGGAGAAGAACTTTACCTGAGAGATGAAATCATATTTTCCTTTGTAAAAACCCTAGTAAGGAGGATCGTCGCACCCTGCACTATGTATGGGGTGCGACAATCCCATATCGCCACAGGCTATACTAAACCTAGACTGCAACGTCATCATAGGTTACACTATAGCTAGGGTGTTATGATCACAGATCATCATAGGCTTCACTATAGCTGGGGTGCGACGATTTTTGTACATGGGAAAAACAAGCATATTCTTGATGCTTCTATAAGGAGAAGATTCTATGGTGAGGTGGCATCCAATTGGTTTGGATATTATTTGATTTTCTGATTTAGTGGGATCATCCTAACCTCCTCACCTTATCCTCTTCAGCTTATAAAAGGAGAGGAGATCTCATGGAGAAAGTTGGATTGGAAATTTGGCTTGAGATTGTTAGCTTGGTTAGAATGTCTTTGAGCTTTTCTTTGTCAAGATATATTTTGAATAGCTATCATATCCATGGTCTCAGAATCCTTGGAGCAAGAAGTGTGTGGGAAGCAAGGAACTATTGGAAAGGACCTTATAACATAAAGGCTTTGGTTGTAATCTCTCTTTCTATTATTTAATACAAATGCACTTTTCTTTCCTATATGAATCTTATTTGTTCATATTGTATGATTCCTTGATCACATACATAGTTTCATATCAAATATTTCTTGTATTATTATTGTCTTTGTTGGCTT
>JASDQU011029209.1:0-16186 GCA_032191745.1 Picea mariana
CAAAGACAAAGCAATGAAGGTATCCTTCCAAACATTTGTTCACTATCTCGGTTTGTCCATCAGATTGAGGATGATAGGATGAGCTATGAGCCAATTGAGTACCAAAACAAGAAAATAATTCTATCCAAAAATGTCCAGTGAAGATGGGATCTAAGTCACTTACAATAATCTTTGGGCTACCATGTAGCTTTTGAACTGTCTCCAAGAATGCGGTGGCAACTATACTGGCTTTGAATCAATGAGAGAGTGCACAAAAGTGTGCGTACTTGGTCAGTTTATTAACAATTACCATGATGACACTCTTTCCTTCAGACTTTGGTATCCCAGTGATGAAATCCATGGAAACCTCCTCCCAACGTTGACTTGGGATGGCTAATGGTTGTAAAAGACCTGGGGTCTTAATTGTTTCCATCTTATTTTGTTGGAAAACCAAACATTCTTCCACAAACCTTTGAACATCAGTTTTAAGGCCATCCCAAAAAAATTCCTTCTTGAACCTATGGTAGGTTTTCAAAATTCCGGAGTGCCCTCCTACTGGAGAGGTGTGCAATTCCAATAGTACCTTTTGCTTGAGTTGGGAGTTCTTACATAAATATAAGTGATATTTTTACCATAGTGAATCATTTTTTCATGTAAATGTATCTGATGCACTAGAATCCTACTACAACATTTGAATGAGATTCCACACTTTTTCTTCATTCTTCCATTCACCCCTTTCTTCTATTATCCAATTAGGTTGGATGATCAAGATAGCACAGAGAAAGGCCTCAACATATTCATCCTTTCTTGAGAGTGCATCTGCCACAACATTTTTCTTCCCTTTCTTATAGACGATTTCAAAATCATAACCCAATATCTTGGTTACCCATTTTTGTTGTTCTTTTGAAGATAGTCTTTGTTCCAAGAATTAATTAAGACTATCATGATCTGTTTTGACCTTGAAGTGCCTACCTATTAGGTAAGGATGCCATTTCTTCAATTCCTGTAGTATTTCCATCATTTCCTTCTCATAAATGGGTTTGTGTAAGTTCTTTCCCTTGAGTGGTCGACTTTCAAAATCTAGGGGGCTTCCTTCTTGCATTAGGACATCACCAATTCCATTTCTCGAGGCATCACATTCCATAATAAATGCTTTTGTGAAGTCTGGAGTGGTCAAGATAGGAGATTTTCACATCACCTCTTTAAGTTGTTCAAAATATTTAGTTGCCTCTGGAGTTCATGAAAATGCATCCTTCTTAGTTAGTTCCATTAAAGGTGTTGCTATTCTTCCATAGTGTTGAACAAACTTGCGGTAATAACCTGTCAAACCCAAAAGTCCTCTAAGATTCTTCAATGTTTTGGGAATCAGCCAGTCCATCATGACCTTAATCTTGTTAGGGTCTACCTTGACACCTTCATGAGATACAATATGAACCAAATACTCTACCTCCTTCACTCCAAAGAAACATTTGGATGGTTTGGCATATAGTTGTTTCTCCTTTAGTAGTTGTAGCACCTTGTCAACATGTCGCACATGATCCTCCCAAGACTTGCTATAGATTAGTATATCATACAAAAATACTAACACAAATTTTCGAAGGAAGGGCTTGAAAATGGAATTCATCAACCCTTGAAATGTGGAAGGTGCATTTGTAAGGCCAAAAGGCATGACCAAAAATTCATAATGGCCTTCATGAATTCGGAATGTTGTTTTTGGGATATCATCTTCCTTCATTCTAATCTGGTGATACCCTAAACGAAGATCCAACTTTGTGAAATATATTTCTCCATGTAGTTCATCTAACAATTCATCAATGCCGGGAATAGGAAAATTATCTTTAATAGTGATCTTGTTGAGCTCTCTATAATCTGGACACATACACCATGAGCCATCTTTCTTGAATACCATTACCATTGGTGCAGAGTAACAAATTTGGATAGGTCTAATAATTCCATCCTCTAACACTGCTTCAACCATGTGCTCAATTTCACTCTTCTGGGAATAAGGGTATCTGTATGGCCTGATGTTAGGAGGAACACTCTCAAGAATTAGGTGAATATCATGATCATGATTTTGAGTGGGTGGAAGACCTTTGGGAATATCTTCAAATACTTTGGAATTCTTATCAATGATCCCTTGGAGATCTAGAAGAATAGATGGCTTAGATGTTTTAACATATAGTGAGAATAGTTGTGCAATAACACCTTGATGCCCCTTTTTCAATAATTTTGTCATGCCATTAAAGATTATCACCTTACTGGGTTTTCCTGTGATACCTCTTAACTCAGTTTCTTTTCCTTCCAATGAAAATTTCATGAAAAGTTCTTGAAAATTAAAATCCACCATTCCTAATGATTGTAACCATTGGATTCCTAGTATAACATCAGCACCACCCATGGGTATAGAAGTAATTAGACTATTCATTACATATTCCCCCATAGTAATATTGATCTTATTGAAGTTTCCTGAGCAATTGATAGCTCCTCCATCTGCAATCATTACTTGAAACTATGGCGCTAGATATACAAAGCAATTGAGAGCTTTGGCTAATTTATAGTGAATGAAATTATGAGTACTACCAGAATCAATTAGAACTATTACCTTTTTCTTTTTGATATATCCTTCGATCTTGAGGGTTTGAGGAGTCAACTCTTTAGACAAAATTGCTTCTACGTTTTCTTCTTGAGATGGTTCCTGTTCTTTTTCTTCTTCCTCTTCACAATCTATGTAGAATAATGTCTTCTCACCACACTTATGTTCCTTACTGTACTTGTTGTCACAATTAAAGCATAACCTTTTTCTTTTCTTTCCTCCAATTGTTGAGGTGTCAACCTTGTAGGTTGAGGTGTTTTAGAAGAAAGAGCATTATTTTCTCTATAGCTGTTAGGATTGGTCCTTCTAGTAGCCATAGCCATATTTTTACTTTCAACATTTATTGCCACCCTAAATGCATTCTCCAATGATTTGGGTTCCCAAAGGCGAACCTCATGTTGAATGTTATCCTTTAAAGTTCCTATGAATACATCAATCAAGTGCTCATCTGGAATATCTGTTACCTTTATATTCAATCTTTGGAAGTTATCAATGTGCTCTATAACTGAACCCTTTTGCTTGAGATTTATCAATTGGCTAAATAAGGTATTGCTCCCTGTATCCTCATAATGTGCCATTATTTCTTCCGTGAAAATTGTCCAAGTGATGAGTAATTTGTGAGAACAAAGATATCGATACCATACACATTGACTTGGTTCTAAATATAAAAAAGCAATTCGTACCTTTTGTGTATGTGGCACATTATGTAGATCAAAGAATTGCTCCATCTGAAGTATCCATGTGATTGGGTCCTTTCCATCAAACTTCCTCATATCAATCTTAGGAACGTGGTTGGTATTCAACCCAAAGTTGGATTTTCTCCATTCTTGATTCATCTTCCTTGTGTCCTCATCATGAATTTCATGGGACACAATTTCGCTTTCAGGTGTCCTCTCTATTAGGAAATTTTTCATTCCTTCCATGATCTCCCTTTTTAAACCATCCATCTTAGTATCCATTATTGACTCCAATTTAGCTTAAGTTGAATCCATCATCACTTGTAGTTCATCTTTTGTCACTGTGTTCTTTTGTAATTCATTTATGTCCCTACGCATTTCTTCACCTTCATCAAGAGTCAAAGTAGGACTTTCTAGAGGCTTATTTGGTGTAGAAGTTCCCTTTTTGGGTGGCATGTTGGCCAAGTATCACTTTTGAACCTTGATTTTAAGGTGGCTATGCTAGACAATCTTTCTTTTGCTGTATCTCCAACGTTTCGACCCTTCTGGGTAAGAAACTTTTTTTTTTGTAGTTTTTCAATATTTCTTCTCCGCAATTCCATGGTTTTGATCAAAATTGGATGTGCCAAGTGTAATTTACAGTAACTTCCCCACGACTTGCTTATTTTTGGCCTTTCCAGGAGATCTCACTTTTATAGCATGCCTCACACAAAATAATTGATATAAAATTCTAAAATTGGTACCAAAAATACCACAGACTGTCCACTATCCAATGCAATTAGTCTCACTCAATTTGGATACTCTAGGAAGAAGTTATGTTTTTTCTACCTGGAACACCTTCTTAAGACTAGTCAATAGGACTAGTCAGATACCCTATATTCCACATGGTGTATCTACAAATTTAATATGACCCCGAAGATTAACATTTTACCACATATACCTTACTAATTTCTATGAATATCCTCCTGATTTTAGGGTCTGAAACGTTACATAAAAAGTTTTATAGCAAAAATTCTGCAATGACTCAGTTTAGGATGATTCTAGAACCCTATATTGCACAGGCTGTATCTCCAAAAGTATAAGGCCTTAGGAGCTGAAATTGTAACCCAACATACCTTGATCCATCTACTAAATATCCTCCAAGCCATTTCTTTTTAAACATTGTAGAAAACAAGTTATAGAAAAAAATTCAAGATGTCTCAGATGTAGAAGAGAAACCCCAAGACCTTGAGCTCTAATACCATATGTTAAGAACCAAAAATCAATGTAGCATAGAAAAACCTCAGAATAAGTACTCAGTGCCTTTAAAAAGAGAGAAATTCAGATAATAAGCCTCTTCGAGGGGGAAACCTCATTCCCACATAAATGTACAATTACAAGATGATTCCAAATGAAAATGTCTCCTTGGTATATATAGGAGACTAGGAGGTATAATTGCAACTAATGGACTAAAGCCGACATAAATAAAAAAACATTACTAATGTAATATGCCCCAATTAAGGGGTAATGAGACATTATTTAGGGCTTAACAATTGATGCTTAAAAAGGCCTAGAGGCATAATTGTAATGTGCTCAGAAAAATGCATGTAGCCACCACATCTCTTCTTAGACATTAGATACCACCATTCGAGCAAGATTATTTCATTCTTCATTTTACAGTTTCAACAAATTTCATTATTGAATAGAAGTTAAGTTTCACTGTATCTCTATTATTTTTATTTTTATATCTATGATAATGTTACAGATCTATGTTTCATTTCGTTCCACTCATAAATCCAGATCAGAGGTATCAAAGCAGTCTGCTCTTCATTTGTTTCTCTATACATGTCCCCAATGAGGTCAGGGTATAAGCAGTTGGGACTCGAACCAATTGACCCTTTGCAATATTGTCCTCAGCAAACCTGACGGTTGCCCATGGGGGAAGAAAAGAGAGACAATGGGGCAGGAAATCCCTTTAAATTGTTTCTCAAGGAAGCCCTCATGCGACAAAGGAACTAGACTATAATTTTGCACAAATCCTTCGATGACTTCCACCAGGTGATGCATCTTCCTCGAGCAGAGGCACCGCCCCTTCAATTTACAGATCAAATTTGATATTCCTATAATTGAAGGTCAAATAGATGAGAATGTTGTAGACAAATGGTTAAACCTTCTAGAAGGGTATTTTTCTGTCCATTAATTTTTCGAGAGAGAAAAGATTACATTTTCTCTCCTTAAGGATGTACCCCATGTAAAATATTGGTGGGAGACCTTCTGTGAGGAAAATAAAACATAGGAAGTTACATTATTTGTATTCACACACACTTTCGTTTCTTTTAGGGATGCTATTAAGAAACAATACTACCTTGTTGGAAGTTATGATGACTTATATGCAAGATGGACCACACTATGGTAGGAAAGGGACCAAACAGTGCCATAGTTCACCAATGTCTTCCATACCTTGCACACCAAGCTGGGTATCAAAGACTCTGAGAGACATATGGTTCTCAAGTACTGTGGTGGTCTTCATATATACATCCAGAAAAAAAATGGATTTTATGGACATCTCATCCTTGGGTGTCGCCTATCGATATGATATCAAAATTGAGTAGAAGCTTAAACAAAAGACATGAAATTTTGGGTCTACGAACCTATAACAACAAACGAATATCAAAGGCAACCCCAACCCATAGAAAAAATGAAAGAGCATGGATGGAAAGCCTCAGGAAAACCAGTCTAACCCGCAAACAAAGAAGGACAATGATAAGACAAAGAAAAAAGTGGGAAGTGGTGCGAGTTCCATAAGAGCCCCTAGCATAACACCATTGAATGTCACTCAAAGAAGTCATTCATGGTTGAGGTGAAACCCTATGAATCATATGTGGGCTACGAATCTGAGTCTGAACCAGAAAAATGGAGATGAACCATTGATGCAGAACCCAGTGCCACTGTTTCTACCACCAAGGTCCATCCCAATGAACTTGATGAACTAAAGGAAGATGAGAACCTATTTCATTCACAGGTGTGGGTGAAGGTTACTCTGCTACACTTCTTCATTGATAGCGGTAGATAGAAGAACCACATCTCAGAAGAGGTCGCCAAATAGTTGTATTCCGAAAACACCAAACCCACAACCATACAACATCATATGGCTCTGCCAAAAGAGAAATCTTTGCATCATCTAATTATGTCACCTACCCCACGACATTAATCCCTTCAAATATGAGGTATTGTATGACACTTCCCTCCTTGAAGTTTGTGATTTTCTTTTGGGAAAACCTTATTTATGGAAACATCATGTTTTATATGAGTCTAGGCCTCATAGTGTTATTATTACTTTGGACAAGAAATTCTACAAGATACTCGAGGTAATCCCACCTAATGCCATTTCGTTGATCTCTGGAAAGAAATGTAGGAAGGTCATCTCTCATACATGGAATTTTTTATTCTTCATTATTTGCACTCAAAGTGAGTGGAAGGTTTCATCCACATCCATGGCCTATGTGGAAGGTCTCTCCACCTAGAAGAAGCAAGTAGATAAGGTCATGGAAGAATACAAAGACATCTTCTCCTCACCCACTGGGGTAACTCTGCACTGTCAGGTCAAGCACTCAATCGATATGAAACTCGACACGATGCAACCCAATGGGCTAGTCTATCACCGCTCTATGTCAGAAAATGAGGAAATCAGGTGCCAGATCAAAGAGCTTCTCAAAAAGAGGTACATATGACCAATCTCATCATCTTGTGGAAGCCCAATCATGCTTATGTAGAATAAATATGGGAGCTCGCGACTCTGCATTGATTATCGAACCCTAAATAAAATCACAATCAGGAACCAATACTGAATTCCCCAAATTGACGATTTCTTTGACTAGCTCAAGGGGGGAAAATATTTCAGTAAGATTGATCTGAATTTTGGCTAACACCAGGTCCCAATAGAGTAGACCAATTTATTGAATATTTCCTTCAATTCCAAAGAAGGTCTTTTTGAATGGTTGTTCATGCCCTTTGGCTTGATAAATCCCCTAAAAAATTTCATGGGGATGATGGACAAGATATTTCGGCCTTTCACCAATTCTTTTGTGGTGGTGTATTTGTATGACATCCTCATATTCAACAAGAGTTGGGTGGAACACTTGCAACATATGCCATAGGTTCTGCACACTCTACGACAACACAAGCTATATGAAAATTTGGAAAAATGATCCTTCGGCATGAACGTGTTATAGTACCTAGGATATATTATTGATGAGCATAGGCTAGACATTGATCCAATGAAGATCTAGGTCATTCGTGACTGGCCAGTCTCGACCACACTCACTAAGCTTTGAAGCTTCTTAGGCCTTGCCAATTTCTATCGCAGTTTCATGTTGGTATTCTCCCACATTGCATGGGACCTTATCCAAGTGACCAAAGGTGGTGGAAAGGAAATGTTTGTGTGGGTCCAGTCACAACAAAAAATGTTCGATGATCTAAAGAAACACTTGTGCTCAAACCCAATGCTCTCATTAGCCGACCTGTAGCATCCTTTTGAGATTGATTCATATGCTTTAGACTATGTTGTGGACACAGTTCTCACTCAACATGGACATCCCATGGCCTATCATAGTGAGACACTATCAGATACCATGTGTAAGTACCCCAATTATGACAAACAAATTTACTCCATTGTACAATCCTGTCGCTAGTGGAGGCATTACATTCTCGGGAAGGAGACAATCATCCACTCTGATCATAAGACTTTGCAATTCATGTAGACACAAGGAAAATTGTAGAACCACCACCATGATAAGTGGTCCACATTCTTTCAACAATTCCATTTCATAATCAAGTATAATACATGGATCCCCAACTACATCGCTAACTTCCTCAGTCAACCTCGAGTTGTAGAACTAACCACGGTGCTACACTCCTGTGGACATGAGGCCTCTGGATGGCTCCAACACTATGAGAGAGATCTCGAATGCACCACTACCTACCATATGTTGGGAACAAACACAACTATCACTGATTTCCATTTTCATGATGGATTTTTGTGCCATCTGGGCCATCTCTACATCACATCAAGTGAGAAAACAAAGTTGATTTGGGAAGCTCACTACAGTTGGGTGCCAGAAATTTCGGCATAGAAACGATAATGGAAATGCTGCAACAACAATTCTGTTAGCCGAAACCTCGATAGGATGTCAGCAAGTATATCAGGTCTTGCACGACCTACACCATTCCCAAACCGGACATTATTAAACAAGGCATGTACACCCCTTTTTCTACTCTTGAAAGGCCCTGGGAATCCATCTTCATGGACTACATGTCAGTCCTTCCTTAAAAAATGCAAGGAAATGACTGTCTTTTTGTGGTTGTTGATCTATTTTCCAACATGGTGATTATGGTCACCTGCAAGAAGAGCCTCACGACAAAGGCCACTACCAATCTCTTCTTCGAAAGAGTGTGGATACATTTTGGGATACCAAAAAATATCATCTCAGATTGGGACAATTGATTCCTCAACACATTTTGGCTGAGCCTCTGGTCATGGATGGACACCAAAATCACCAAATCCATGACCTTCCACCCACAAACGAATGGCCAAATCGAGGTCATCAACACGATGATTGTGAATATCTTTCACATGTACAATTACAAGCATCCACGAACATGGTATGAAAGTCTTCCATATGTTCAACGAAGTTAAAACAAATCCATACATAGCTCATCGGCCACAACCCCTTTCAGGTGGGGTTTTGATTTCAACCATTAGGTCCCATCGATGTTGCACTACCCCTTGCGCCCACACAAGTAGAATAATCCCATGCTCAAACATAAGCCGATAAAGACAATCGATTCATTGAATCATTCCAACACATCCATCAATAGGTTCAGGATATTTTTTAGAAGTCTAATGGCAAGTACAAGAAACTCCATGATCAACATCGGCGGCCACACAAGTTTCAGGTGGGAGATAAAGTTTGGTTTCTTTTGCAGAAATAATGCCTTATAGGACCCTACCGAAAGCTTTGTTGACTCCATTATGGACCTTACACCATCACCAAGGTTGCAGATGAAAATTATTTTGAGATCAACATTCTCCCTTTCCTTTTATTACACCCAATGTTTAATGTGGACCTTCGTTAACAATACTTTCCACCATTATTGGACACCTCAGAGATAGTAAACCAGTTGACACCGAAAGAGCTCAACCATGACTGCATGGAACAAGCATCCACTAATCAGATAGTGGACACATAGGTCAAGGGTAATCACCAACAAAAGCTTCAACTTTATTGTGTTGTCAAAGAGGGGAAACTCCTGCACCAAGGTAAGTGGCTCACCTGAGGCCAAATTCAACAGAAATTTCCTCATCTAATGGGGGACATCAATGCAATGGAGGCCATTTCTTCCTAAGACAGCTGGATATATGTTATAGGAAAATTCCCTTGCGGACAGGTGAATACCCTCTTGGATTCTACACCATTGCTTCCAAGACAGAAATATGCAAATGAACACTAACATCCATTTAAATATAGTTAATATAATCAAAATAAAGAGAGAAAGAAAGTATGATGTACCTTGTTTTGAATCTTGTCCTCTCTTAATTCAATATGTAATTTATATAAAAGTTCTTTATCATGACACGATAGCTGCAATCCAATGGACAACGAAGAAAACAAAGACATCCTACTCTACCAATATTAGTTTAAACCAAATTCATCCATAATAGACAAGAATATGCAATAATACCCAAACTTGAAGGAAATAGGCCAAGGATATATTAATGAGAACATTAAAAATACACTTACAATCTGTAGATGCAGTTGCAAGAACCTCTCTACGTCCTCCTCTTCCATCCCTTGCACGATGCTCCCAAGATCATAAGTTTGATATCCAAAATCTTCCTCCCAAGATCATAAATTTGATACCTCTAATATGCCTTTTATTCTCCATGGGAAATCCCTCATTATATAGGATTTGGAGGCTTAACCACCATGGAAAGAATCACTCGTTAGATCCACTAAAATGGGATCTCCAAGATATTTAGGGAGGAAATATCTCTCGAGGATTTTAAGGAGGAAATATTTCAACCATCCATGAGATCCTCAACCTCCCCTAAAAAATAGGAAACCAAATGTGAGGTGGATTCTCACACTAAATTAATTTCCTTTTCATGAATATTAATAATTGATTCATGTGCACATAGTATTTTGACCTCCATATAATATATTTCTCCTCCACATTGACTAGGGATTGTGACATATGTTATTCCATGGTGTTGAGGTCTATGTGACACTTAGCAAGGTGCATATGACACTTTTACGACACTTGAAACACTTAGGGCGAGGTACCTAGGTGTGGAAATTTGATGTGTAATATTATGCCCCCTAAAGTGTAAGGTTAGAAGATAAAATAATGCCTGAAACACTTTACAATTATTCAATGCAAGGGCGTGGAGTTGGAGAACCTGGAAGAAGCTGCAAAAAAACTTCAAACAATATTAATATATGTTCCATTTCTGAGGCAGGCATACCTATGCTCATAATATGAGATGAATCAAAGCACGACCGCAGACCAATACACTGTGGATCCATGAAAAAAATTGACTAAGGATATGGCCACCAAAGATACAATGTGGATCCATACCTCCATGACATGAATTGATTGTAGCCACGAAAAATACACATTGGAGATATGAGATGATAAAACATAGCCACATACCAATACAATGTGGATCTATGTGATAGTATGTATATCAATATGCTCAAATGATCTCCTTCGCAACCTGGGAAAATCATATAATAGAGTGAACACTCCACCTAGGGTCTTCGTCCCAATCCTGATGTGGTACAAATATAGCCATGTGAATAGATGATTTGATGTTGAACATGGTAGAAACCACTTGATTACTGATCATTGAGTTAAATCGTTAACACATGCGAGGGAAATCACCAATGATGTCAATGAATCCCAAGGTACCCTAGTACATTCCAGAAAATGTAAATAAATGAGTTGACGTCGAACATTCATGGAATAATTCGATCAGAGGTCAATAATGTAAACCTATTGTCGGAGGTGAGGAGGCCTATAATTGAGGCATGCATGTCCCAAGGTACTAACTGGTTTCTAAGTGTAATTCTTGGATGATGTGTTGAAGTCGACAAGAAAAGACTCATCAAAAGAGGGCCTTGATGTATCCCCCATCATCAACACAAAAATGACATAGGAAAGTGATGTAAGATGGTGAATCGAATGAGTGTGGAATGAAACAGGAAATGGAAACTGGAAATACTGTATATGGATGGTTTAAAGTGAAACTTCCCTTGAACATGATGAGACACGACAATTGATTTGGTAACATTGACTCGACGAGTAACAAGAATGTAATGTGACAGAAATAAGAGAACTCTTCGAATAGATGAAAAAGAATGGAGACACATGGAATTGGTATAACTCATAGACATGCGAATTACCCAACTATAATACGAGATGCAAAGAGGTGCCATGTTCAAGGGCAACAAAAGATGCAATAAAGGATTCTTAAAAAACTTTACCCACTTCCTTCAATTTTTCCCCCACCCAGATAGATGATCACCACTTTTTAATTTAATGACCTCGAGGAGGATAAAACATGCTCAATATAGCTCACCTTCAATGAGTTCCTCTTCCTTTGTTTAATGAACTGGAAGAAGTAAGGGTTTGTTCCCATATGGGTCCTTCAATGTGTAGTTTAGCGAGTCAAGAGAAGGAAAACGCAGTGGTTTTTCATGTTTAGAGAGTCTGAAATGAACTTAAAGGTGACTTCAGGTTTGTCCTTTTTCATAATTTTAGTCTCGCGAGGCCAAAAAAGAGATAAATTACCACTCGAAATATGCCCTTTCAAACCTTTTAACGAGTGTGAAAGGAAGCAAGATCACTCGACAATATTTTCATGTTTAGAGAGTTTGAAAATATCTTAAAGGAGACTCGAGGGGTTTACTTTTTCGTATAACCTTTACGAGTCCGTAAAAGTGATAAAATTTTACTCAGTCACATTGTCATGTATTTATGAGCAGACAAAAGAACAAAGACTAAGCTCGGTATTGGTTTCATTTTTACACAAGATTGAAACAAAATTAAACTTATGCTTGTAAATTCCCAACGTAATTTCCAAAGGTAGGGATACCCATGGATGGTTGGTACTCTACCCCTAGCTTGAAAATCTAGTAGCTTAACTCAATAATGATAATCAAAGGCTAGAGATATGGCCCCCCAAGCTTCATTTCATTCACTGACTTTGAGGTTGTCACCAATTTTTATACTAGATGAAGAAAATGGATAAGGGAGGATGAAAGGAAGATTCAAATATGAGACCTAATGAAAGACTCAAATTGACATCTACGAGATCTATCTAAAGACTCGACTCGATATCTACGAGATCTAAGGAAAGACTCGATTTGTTAGGAGAGGTGACTTTTTCATTTTTTAACGAGCTTGACACAGGAAAATAACTATGCTCAAGACCTGTGTTTCATTTTTTAATGAGCTTGCCACATAGAACAAAAACTATGCTCATAGCTTTTGTTTCATTTTTTAATGATCCTGCCACAAAGAAGAAAAACTATGCTCAAGGATCCAGGTTCAATCCCCATATTTATGTTTCATTTTTTAACGACCTTGCTACAGAGAGAAAAACTATGCTTGTAGATTCTCCTTAATCAAGGATTACAAGAGGATAATACTCTAGAAGGAATACATGTCAAGGGACAAATGTCAGCCATGGCTTTCAGGAGTTCTTCTCCAAGTGGAAGAAAAACACTTTGTTAGGAATACATGTCAATGAACTCGATAAGGGAAGGGATATATGGCTCCAATATCCCTATCAAAGAGATGACCATGTCAACTAACGTATCTAAGTCAAGAGAAGGGAGAGATTCCCTCTCGTGAAGGGATAAACACATGGGGAAAGTCATTACATAATTGACCTATGGTGGGGCATACATCCCTAGCATGTATGGATCGTTCAAGGAAGGAGGATAGTTGACCATCAGATGAGGGTCAATTAATGAAATCTAGTCGATCTTTATTATGTTTCTGTTGTGAGGGAAATATATCACTCGAAATAAAGTGGACACAAAATATCTCATAACATAGACATAGTCTAGCCCGAGGATAAGTTTAAAATCCAAGGGGTCATGAACTAGCATCACATCGACGTAGACTGTTTTTCCTCCCAAAGTAACTGGAAACTAAGGAAGGATCCCTAAAGGTTGACTTACTCTTCTGTCAAAGGTCAACAGATTATGAGTCATTGGCACAAGCTACAGGGAACCAAAATCTTGCCAAGCATTTGCAGATAAGATGATAACATAATAACCTTCATCTATTACAATGTTAGGAATATTCCTATCACAAACCTGGACAGTGATTTGGAAAGGAGCGTAAGAAGGAAGATGAGGTTATGTCAAATGATTCCAATTAATAGAAATCATTTGATTGCTCGAAGGGGGATCCATCAGGATGTGCAGAGTGCCCCCTTGTCCAGGTGAATCAATATTAACGAGGTATACTTGAGCGACATCCTCACTCTTTGAGTGAGGAGTGGGATCGATCGATAACAGAACCAGATCGACCACTTTGGTTGCACTTTTCAAGGGAGGAGTCGGAGTGACTGACGACGGAACCAGATCGACCACTTTGTTTACATTCTTTAAGGGAGGAGTTGGATTGACCGATGATAGAAACAAATAGACCACTTTGGCACTCTTAAAGGGAGGAGTGGGACTGATCAATGACAGAAATGGACCAGTCACTTGGGTTTCACTGAGTGGGGCTGATCGATGACAGAACTGGATCAACTACTTGGGTTTGTGGTTCAACCGAGGATGAAACCAGATTGACCACCTAATCAACCAGAATCACTGGGGATGGAACCATATTTAACAATCCATCAACTAATGATGGGTTGGAAGAAATATTATGATAAGAATTTGGAAGTTGAATCTTTTCCAAAAGATAATAATCCTCGTCCATACAAGGGCAAAGGTGATAGTGATGATCACCTTCACATAACAAGCAAGGAAATTTGGCAGTTCTCTTCTTCTTACCAACCTTAATGTCATTAGCAAAAGAGGTGTCACTAACGAGTCCCATAGGGGATAATAACATGGAAGACCACATTTATAAGACCTTGGGGAGACCAGGGAAATCCCTCAGAAAGTCGTCACCCTTACAAATATTGCAAGGGAATTTGGGTTTAGGATTCTTTGTTTTAGACTTGTCAACTCTATCAACACTCCCAATATGATTAATAGTAGTTGGTTTCTTGGATCCAACATGATATGATGTGGTTGGAGGCTTGGTCCCTTTCTAGTTCTTCTTCTTATTCTCTTTTTGATTCTTCTTCTTCATATCAACCTAGCTACTCACTTTAGAGATTTCACTAGGCGAAGAAGGAGAAAGATAAGGAGACCTGATGACTGAAGAAGGAGAAAGGTCGACATGAGGTTAATGTGTGGGTGGTGTGCTTACATTTGAAGAATTAGGTGCATACAAATCACCCGAAAGATTCTATATCACTGGAGTGGGGAATATCCAAACCGGTAATCTGATCATGAGTCCCGAAAGACTCAGTGTGGCAATGCATGGAGGACTAACGTTTCCAAAAGAAGGAAAGGCGAAAGGTTCCCCTGGAAAATGGGTTCCTCCATTCATACTACCCGGAGTTGATTCCATTGAAACTGAATCGACCTAAGTTCCACTAAGTAAAAAAAACAACACACGCTACAAATCTAAGAAGAAAACAGTTAAAGAAACCTTCCCACAATGAAACCACTAGTTGGCGATGAAATCCAACATCGCGAGATCAATATAGGAAGGGGTTGGGATAGAGCGGGTGGATCAGTTAAGTTGGAAAATCCATTGGGGAAGGACATTGAATTGACTTTCCCTGGATTTTATCTACCTTTTTCCCACCTTTTAGATCATATTTATTTTTTGTTCCAGATCTATTTCCTCTCTCCCCTCTTCATTGTCAATTTCACAAAATGCTGGGAATTCTGGGTGAATTTTTCTGAGTTTTAAGCCTTTTTTTCTGAGTTTCCGGGAAGGGTAGCGCTCCCTTGTAGTGTATATCATAGAATTTATATGTAATAAGCGCTCCCCTCCAATTTATATCAAATCAATACAACGCTATGTACCCTTGAAAATAGGAGCTTTGATACCCTTTTTTGGTGATTTCTGCCCTTTTCTACTCGGTTTTTCTTAGCCCTTTGTTGGAGGTATTTTTCCCATAGTATATACTTTGTCTTGTGGCTTTGTTTGGGTTGAAAATTTGGTACTTATCACTTATTTGTTTCCTTGTTTGATCTTGCAACCTTTTCCAAATTACGAGATTGATTCACCTTGTTTTTCTTGGTTTGGTTTGAATCTTGTGAAGTTTCGGGTTATCTGATTGATTGAAAAGGTGTGCAAAGGTTTGTTGGTATTAAGTTACTTTTCAAATATTTCATTTTTGAATTATTTGAAACTTCATGGTTACCACAACCTATCTTGGATTGCTCTGTCCTACTACTTGTTTTGTCAAGAAAGTGGAGTGATTTATCTTTCTCCTTATCAGTTTTTGGATTCTTCTATGAACTTTCTTGTATTCCTTGCATGGTTGTTGATTTTCGAGTCCTTGATTTAGTGAGTTATATTCATTCAATTATCATTATACTATGAGTGCATGTTTTTTTTGAAATCATTTTTGCTTCATGTATTTTTTGTCTACATTCAACCCTTTCATTTTGATTGAAAGTAAAGGAGTGTTAAAGGATTTGCATTTGTTGTCTTTATGTATTAGAATCAAACAAAGAAGATAATTTCATTCTTTATGTTGTGTAGTATAGATAATTAGGTTTCATTTAGCAATTTTCATTTGGGAATTGGGTGTTTTGTTGAAGAAAGTTAAACCTCTTCTCCATTTTTTGTTATAGGAAAATTCCCC
>JASDQU011029210.1:3407-26856 GCA_032191745.1 Picea mariana
AGAAAGTGCATTCAAGTTATTTCAGAGAAGGATCGATGAGAATAATGAGAACATTAATGACCGATGCAATGGGGATGAAAATTGCCCATCCACCAATGTAGCAGTTATTCACGTTGACACGTACGACATCCAATCATAATATTCTTCAATTAATGATTGATGGGACCTGAACAAATGATATCCAGTCAACAATCTAGATATCCAATTATTTGACCTAGTCGTATCTTCATTAGTTATGAAGGAAGGGCACGGGTTAAGAGAACATATGGATGCATTCAACATGAGTCTTTCGACATCGACTATAAATATTGAATAAGCTTACAACTTCGCCTCATTGCTATTTTCGCTCCCGCGGCTAAGTACAAAGATGAGTGCACCCACATATTTACCCGATTTGTTGATTATCATCGATTAAGATTCAAAAATTCCACGGATGAGAGGACAACTCAGTGACACATAAGAGTGTGAAATACTTAGAAAAATATTTGATCAATTGACTGGAACACCTCTACAAATATGAATGCACAATATATGGAAGTTGAGGTTTTTGAAATGGAGAATGGTAGATGGAAGCCCGAAACTAAATTCGTGGAGAAAGAAGGAATTAGAAACATATTGGGAACCCTACAAGTTGCATAGATGGGACAATGGAAGGAAGAAGCAACAAAGTTCATCGTTATCCAATATCATTAAGCATACCTATGGCTAGATAAACCCATAACAATAACATGGGGACTCATTCACCATATTACTGGCATCTCAAAGATGGGGACTAAGGTATCAAATACATGTAGCACCAATGACTGGATGCAATTCTTGATAGGATAGAGGACAACCAAGAACCCTAAGGGGATTCTCATTAAAAAAATTATCAACCTACGGTTCTATTGGACCACAATAATTATGTATCTGTGCTTCACACCAGTAGATTGAGCATCAGACATGAAAATGAAGATGGTTGAATCAATAAGGCATGTTTATAAGAATGCCAAAATATTCAACTGATCGGAACACCTATCTGACATAGTCCAAACCAACTATAAAGAGTGCCAAGAGTCGGTAAGAACATAAAATTTCTATCCCTACTATTTTTTCTAGAAATGGAGCGATTTGGTCCTATCGACAAAACAACATTCACAGTAAAGAAATTCCCAGTGATGGAGAAGTATAGAATCTTCTTAGCCAATCAAACAGACACTTCTAGTTTGTTTCCATCCCAATAAATGTTTCGACTATGCGAAGGAATTCTGAAAGAAATCTCACACAAATTCCAGGTAGAGAAAGTAGTCTCTCGATCCTTACCAGAACCCTGACACATTTAGCTCAAGCTTGACTACACTAAGCTCTGGTTTGGAGTCGAGTTGGCCCCAAAACCAAAAGAGATACATTATCAACCGACGATGGAAGAAATATTTCTAGAGCTCAAAAGATAGATAAATCAGGAGATAGAAATTCCTCCCAAAGAACAACAATCCAAGGTACCTTTAATAATTCATATAACTGATGGAGAGTAGGAAGAATAAAGGGAAGAAGAGTTGTATACAATCCCCTTTTCAAAGACTTGAAATATGTAGCAATCAAACCTGCAAATCCATCTCCAGGGAAAATAAGGAAAATGTCCAAAAAGGATAAAGGGAAAAAGGATGTTGAGAAGGAAGAGATAGTAATCGACACAGAAAAAATATGGAGAGAATCCTTCCAATCAAATGAAGGCATCGACTTCAATGACACGAAATTCCAAGAACAATTGTCGAGCATTACCACCAATATTGTTGAAAAAATAAATCAAATTCAAGAATATACTAACACCATGAAACAAATCTACAATTTTTCAATAGGACCGGGAATGAAGGAGGCCATGTAAAAAGTTATGGAACAAATGAATCAAGTGGATAAAATAAGGAGAACAATCCAACAAATTGATAAAAGAGGAAGAAAGAGACAAAAAAATATGGAAGCCACGACTACCATCGTTAGGTCAACATGGGTCACAATCAACAGGATAGAATGGGAGCTAAGGTCGAGAATAACACTAGGAAATAAAAATATGACCGACACAACAATTGACCTAAATAGAGAATCAACCCTAGCTGAGCCAGTATCTATAATAAAAGAATAACCAAGAAACAAGATGAAAAGGAAGCTCATAATCATTGAGTCATCAAAAGAAACAACATCTGACCAACCAATTGAGTCGAATGATGAAGAGATTCAGATAATCTCAACACAAAAAAAATATTCGATCGATGAAATGTTGATTGAGTCGACTAACCCCGCTAATTCGATACAATAGCAACAGTCAGTCTGTGAAATACCAATTCCAACAACCCAAAAAGGCAAGTCGATGAAAAAACACAAGTCAGTCAACTAGATACAAGACCAATGGGGTCAACCATCCGTGGTTGTGGAGAAGTCAGCCATCCAAAAAGAAGACAACCTTATTCTGGGAGAAAGCCAACAAATCTATACCCATTATCCTAATAATAATCAGGAATAAGGGCCAACCAGCTAGATACCAGGCATACCGACAAACAATCTAAAGAACCAACAGACCGAGGTGAAATTCCCTGATAGTCACTCTATAAACCCTGACCAAGAGAAAACAAAGGGTTTGACGTAGGATCATCAACCCCCATTGCACAAATAATTGCAAAAACCACAAAAAAGGAAGAAAAAAAAGATGAAACGACCCAACAGAACATCCCACTTCCACGGAGTCAACCTTTAGTACATAAAAAAAAAAATCCTTCCACACAAAAGATAATACCAACCTAGGATAAACATGGTCAGTCATCAAAGTCCTCACATAAAAGAAAGAAAAATAAGTCATCAAAGAGCAATTTCATAATGACCCGACCAACCATCGCATCAGGTTCCATTGTCAAGGCCACAATTGACATGACCACTATTTTCGACCAATACCTATTTGACTTACATGAAGTCATTTCAAGAGAATCAATTAGGAGGTGGAAAAAATTGATTAAATAATGAATTTGGGTAGAAAAACTAAGGGAAGAGAAAAAGAACATGTTATAGGAATGCAGAGAATAAGTCAGGAAACATGAAGGGACAAAGCATATTCCATAGGTATAGAACTCCCTAGAAGGGTTTAAATATTTGGTTGGAAGGATGATCAAAATTAGTACAAAGCACCAAAAACATGAAATGGGCCTTAAAAAAGAAAAAGAGGAGGCTGAACAACAACTCAACTTGGCATCCAAGGAGATTGAAAAGACTTAAGAGCATATAGAGACAACCATGGTGGGATAACATAATAATCTTAAAGGATTTAGGAAAAATATGGATAAAATTACCAAACAAGTTGTATTTATAAAATTTGTGGTAAGCGACTGGTCGAATCACTGTGATGATGCCTTCAGCAAATACAGGATACCAAAATATGATTTTGAAAGTATAGAGAGAAAAATAAATATTACCACCTAAAAAAAACCAAAGAAGCTCTCACTTTCCAGCTAACAAAAGAAAAGGTAGTGGAGATACAACTTTCACAACAAGAGAAGGAATGGTAGAAGGAGGGGCACAAAGAACAATTATAAACCAACCAAGCAGTTAGCCATCTCACTCGGCTAAAATATAATATGCAAGATACATAGCAACAATTTGACCCTAAGTCAGTCTTAGTTCAGACAACATAGATAGCAAAAAATGTCGACATGATCACCCAAATTAAAATACTAAGTTTAAAAGCACAACAAGCGATCAACACATGGTGCGAATTTGCAGAACAAATGAAGCATTCATTCCCCAGTATCATTCAGACAACCTCCAGAATCAACACAAAAATTGCCAGGGACAATGTAGTCAACTCGACCAGTGGCGAAAATCCAAGCATAACAGAACATTCATATGAAACACCTTAAATCGGTTAAGAACATGAAGATGTTTCCTCCTCCTATTTCAATTTTTATTTCTCTCTCCGTCTTATACTTCTCAATATTGCAATCAGGCTATGTAAAGTTAATTTTTTATTCTCCCCCTTACTCGTGAAGAGCTAGGAATTGAGGTGGGGGGAGATGTTTTAAGGGCTAGTCATCTTTGTTGACTAGACCCACGAATCGACTGAGAGATAGTCGGTCAACTGTTGTAGTCAGAAGTGTAATTCAATCAAACTATATACTAATAGACCAACCCAAGAAGTTATCTAGTTACAACTTACTAGTAACTAGACATATAGGAATATAAATAGACAAGCACATGGAGACTGTTGGGTATATCATATATTCTTTGCATGTGTGTGTGTGAGTGCATCAGGTTCGACAACTACGTCTGACAATCCCTCTAGTAGTGCTCTTTGTGTCGTGTGCACTGAGCACTCCCTAGGGGAGTCTCAGGGGGAGCCAGGTATGGCCCCCAATGGTTACGTACAACGTTCGACAATGTGCAGTAGCCCAAGGCAGTGCCCCAAATTTTCTTTGTGTGTGTGGTTTTTGCTATTTTTAGCGGATTTTTCTATTTTTAGCGTTTTCTAAATTAATCTCTGATTAAGGGATTAGGGTTTTGGTATCTACGGACTACCTAAAAACATTGTATATATTGTATGGTGAACGGTGAAATTCGATATAATGAAATAAGAAAGGTTTTCCCTAGTTGAGGGTTTCCGGTATAAATCTCTGTGTACTATGTGAATGAGCCATTGATTAATTTCTATTTTTCTTAAGAATCTATATGCATTTCTTTACTTCGCAGGTTTAAAACTTACATGTGGTATCAAAGCTCATTTTTTTATTCGAAGGGATGCCTTTGTTGTTGAGGGTTTGGCTTGGTTTTGATATATCAATTTTATCTTGGGTCTAACCTAGGTTTAGTGGGAGCTTTTGCAGTGGAGATTGAGTATATAAAGAGGAATGGAGATCTCATCTAGAATCAAGATAGAGAAATTCAATGGTAAAAGATTTGAGCTATGGAAGCTCAAGATGGAGGACCTTGTTGTAGACAAAGAACAATGGATCGATGTGGATCCTGGTACACATCCTATTAGTACGCAACCTACTGGCACACATTCAACTGGTACACAACGTACTAGTAGACAAACTACTAGTACACCACCTACTGGTATGTCGAAGGAAGATTCAGAGAAGTTGGATAGAAGAGCAAGGAGTACTATTCGACTCTGCCTGGAAGATTCAGTGTTGTTGAATGTCTCAGGGGCATCTATAGCTAAGAAAATATGGGATAAGTTAGGGAATTTGTATCAATCAAAGTCCCTGGTAAACAAGTTGTTTCTTCAAAAGAAGTTGTATCATTTTAGGATGAAAGATGGTGATTCTATGATAGAACATCTAAATTTGTTTAATACTCTAGTAATTCAACTTGTCTTTGTTAATATTACGATTGAAGAAGAAGATAAGTGTATTACTTCGCTATGTTCTTTTCCAGACTCTTGGGATAATCTGGTTCTAGCAATTGGTAGTACCACTCAATCTACATTGAAATATGAGGATGTAGTTGCATCCTTTTTATCTAAAGAGATGAGGTGAAAAAACATGGATGGTCATAACAAAGATGATTTATTTGTAAGAGGGCATACCCAAGATAGGAATCCTGGTAAGTTTTCGGGGGGGAGACCTAAATCTACAGGTAGATCTAAGTCTCCAGGAAAATCTTTGAGGAAACGTTGGAAGTTTGGTAAAACAAGGCATTATAAGAAAGATTGCAAGTCTAAGAAGTTTGATAAACCAAAGGGATCTGATATTACCTCTTCCACAGAAGCGAAAACCTCCACTGAAGAAGGAGGTGACATTTACATGGCATCTATAGGTACACATGTAGACCGTGATGTATGGTTGATCGACTCAGGTGTGTCATACCATATCACTCCTCAGAGGGAGTGGTTCTCTAGATATGAAAAATATGATGGTGGTGATGTATTATTAGGAGATGACTCGACAACCAAAATATTGGGACGTGGAAGGGTTAAGTTGTTGCTAAGAGACAAAAGGATTAGAACTCTCCCTAGGGTTTTTCACATTCCAAAACTATCCAAGAGCATAATATCTGTAAGCAAGTTGGATGATGTAGGAGTGAATATTGTATTTGGAAAGAACACTTGCAAGATGATACAAGGAGAAATGGTGTTGATGAGGGGAGTTCAGTGTGGAAATTTGTACAAGTTGTTGGGAAGAACTTATACTAATGGGTGTANATTGGAGAAAAGGGACTTCGAACACTACATGGTAAAGGTAGGATTGAATGTATATGTCTAATTGCACTTTGGATTTTGATTTCTGTGAACATTTCATATATGGTAAACAAAATCGAGTAAGATTCCCATCTGGTGCTACAAGAGCAAACGGGACCTTAGATTTGATACATAGTGATGTGTTTGGACCTGTGCCTATTCCATCACTAGGTAAGTCTTTGTATTATGTTTCATTCATATATTATTTCTCAAGGAACACATGGATTTATTTTTTTAGAAAGAAATCTGAGGTATTTGATAAATTTAAAGAGTTTAAGGCTCTAGTAGAAAATCAGACAGAGAAGAGAATAAAGGTATTGATAACAGATAATGGCGGAGAATTCTGCGGAAATGAATTCAAAGAATTCTATAAGAAGTGTGGTATAGAAAGGTAAAAGACTACTGCATACACTCCTCAGAAAAATGGAGTTGCAGAAAGGATGAATAGGACACTGATGGAAAAATCAAGGATCATGCTCAGCGATGTCGAGTTGGGACAAGAATTCTGGGGAGAGGCAGTGGGTAAAACATGTTACTTGGTCAATTGATCACCTTCATCAGTGTTGGATGACAAAACTCCACACGAGGTATGGACTGAAAAGAAACCCTCTCTTCAACATCTTGGAGTGTTTGGTTGTGATGCTTATGTACATGTTCCAAAGGAAAATAGGAGTAAGCTGGATAAAAAAGCTGAAAAGTGTATCTTTATTGGTTATAAAGATGGTGTGAAAGGTTATAATCTTTGGAACCCAGAAACTAAGAAGACAGTTTATAGTCGATATGTTGTTTTGATAGAGGTAAAAGATGTGTCCAAACAAGAATTCCCACCAAGGCAAGATGAACCTGAGAAAATAGAGCTAGAGTTGGATGATGCAAAATCCGAATTATCTAAAGAAGATGAAGCAGAAGAAGATCAAGAACCTCATACCCCAATATTAAGGAGATCAATGAGAGAAAGAAGGAAACCAAAAAGGTATAGTCCACTTGATTTTCGTTCCAATTTTTCTTTATCTATTATTGATGATGATCCCAGAACTATTAGGGAAGCAATGAATTTAGAGGATAGTAAACTCTGGAAGAAGGCCATGGTTGGAGAAATGGATTCCTTGGATAAGAATGAGGCATGGGATATAGTTGAGTTGCCAACTGGAGAAAATATGTTGGTAGAAAATGGTTGTTTAAGAATAATTTTAATGAAGAAGAAAAAGTGGAGAAATAAAAAGCTCAGTTAGTAGCAAAAGGTTATTCCCGGGTAGAGGGAATTGACTTTGGTGAGATTTTTTCTCCTATTGCTAAGTTAGCTTCTATTAGATTTATTTTATCTATTGTTGCTTATTTTGATCTTGAAGTCGAACAGATGGATGTGAAGACAACATTCCTACATGGGGATCTGGAAGAAGAAATCTACATGAAGGAGCTAGAAGGCTTTGTAGTAAATGGAAAGAAAGAGCTGGTCTGTAAGCTAAAGAAGTCACTATATGGTCTGAAGAAATCACCTAGGATGTGGTACCAAAAGTTTGATACATACATCCTTGGATTGGGATTTGTGAGAAGTAGGGTTGATCACTGTGTATATTCCAAGAAGGTTGGAAATCACTTCATTTATGTAGTGTTGTATGTTGATGACATGTTGTTGGTAGGAAAGAACATGGATGTTATCAAGGAGGTGAAATCACATCTATCCTCCAAATTTGACATGAAGGATCTCGGTGGTTCTAAATTTATTCTGGGAATGGAGATTAAAAGAGATCGTGAAAACATGAAACTCTGGTTGAATTAGAGAAAATATGTTGAGACAATATTGCAGAGGTTTAATATGCATGGAAGTAAACCAGTCAAGGTGCCTATTCCTATAGGTGTAAAGTTATCTGCAGATCAATGTCCCAAGACACAGGAAGAAGAAGAGGACATGTCCCATGTTCTATATGCCAGTGCAGTTGGTAGTTTGATGTATGAAATGGTCTGTACTAGACCAGACATTTCACATGTAGTGGGAGTTTTGAGTAGGTATATGTCAAAACTAGGGAAGGAGGATTGGACAACAGTAAAGAGGGTCTTTAGGTATTTGCATGGCACTACCAATTATGGATTGTGCTACCAAGGAAGACCAGGATTGAGCATAGTGGTGGACATACATGGCTTTGTTGATGTAGACTGGGCTGGAGATCTAGATCGCAGAAGATCTACAAGTGGGTATGTGTTTAACCTATTTGGAGGAGCAATCAGTTGGATGATCAAAAGACAATTTGTAGTAGCACTCTCAACTATAGAAGTTGAATACATGACAACCACTCATGCAAGCAAGGAAGCAGTATGGTTACATAGATTGTGTTCAGGTATTGGGTTGGTACAAAAAGAAATGAGATTAGATTGTGACAATCAGAATGAAATTTTCCTGGCAAAGAACACGACTTATCATTCGAAGACAAAGCATATTAATGTTGAGTGTCACTTTGTGAGAAACATGGTTGAGGAAAAGAAGGTGTTGCTGGAAACGGTTGACACTTTGAAGAATGTTGCAGATTTATTAACAAAGTCTGTTAGCACAGAAAAGTTCTCCTGGTGTAGAGTAACAATGGGAATTTATGCCCATGATTGTTGACTATATAACCCTGTGGACCCCTGGATGCAAAGAAAACAACAAGTGGGAGAATGTTGGGTATATGTTATATTCTTTGCATGTGTGTGTGTGGGTGCGTTAGGCTCGAAAATTATGTCTGAAAATGCCTCTAGTAGTGATCTTTGTGTTGTATGCACTAGGCGCTTACTAGGGGGTTCCCAGGGCATGCCAGGTATGGCCCCCCTTGGTTACGCATAGCATTTGGGGCAATGCCCCGCAATTTATTTTTTTTGGCGGTTTTTGCTTTTTTTATCGGTTTTCTAAATTAATCCTGGATTAAGGGATTAGGGTTTTGGTATCCATGGAATACCTAAAAACATTGTATATATTGTATGGTGAATGGTGAAATTTGATATAATGAAATAAGAAAGGTTTTCCCCGGTTGAGGGTTTCCGGTATAAATCTTTGTGTACTATGTGAATGAGCCATTGATTAATTTTTGTTTTGCTTAAGAATATATATGCTTTGCTTTACTTCACAGGTTTAAAACTGACAGATAATTTGATGGCTCTATGCAAGATATTGTATACATTGTACTACATTGATATATCCTTTAATAAATACAGATCTTTAGGCTCTCACTACTTGTGTATGTCATTATCTATATCTCTATGTATATATCTTCTATGTTGTTTATGTAAGGACTATTGGTATCTCTTCCTAGTTTTCCGTAGATTACAACAGAGATCAAGTCACGGAGAAGAGATAACAAAGGAAGTTTTAAGTGGGTTTTAGTATAGTGAAACCATAGGAAAGAATTGAGTCATACAGAGTTTTTCATACATTTTTTGTGTGTATGTACGCAGGTCACAGTGGATACGGGAACGTTTGCATGGGTGTTCAGAAGGAAAGAAACATATACCTAAGAAAACATGCATATCTGGGTCATATAACATATCGTACCTTTCCAAGTTTGTCTACATTTGTATTTCTCTCAGTGGGACATTATCCCTATTACGAGATCCCTTATTTTAGCATAATACAATCATTCTCAGCACTATTTCTCACACTAGGTTTTTTCTAGGGGTATCTACCCAAAAATATTGGTGTTTATGTGTGCATGATTTGGTTTCCAATTTTTATTCTTCTATCTCTATTTGAGTTGAATATTCCAGAAGTGTATTTCTATTTTGTGAGATTCTAATCTCATTTGTAGAAAGGAAATCACTAAATAACAAGATACCTAGGGGTTGGAGTAAGAGGTTTTCAACAAGGCATTAGAGTGCATGCTATAAGAGGAAGCCAAATATAGATCCATAGAAATTGATAGAAAATATATTATATCTACAATAGATCATAGCAAATCCATAACCAACAGGCATACATTAAAAGATGAATTTCAAGAGAAATAGTTGTACTAAGGAAGAACTAGGATTTTGCAAGTTTACGAGGTTGTACATAGGTTAGATAAGGGACAAGCAAATACATACATGGGTCTCTTTCGAGACAAGAATGTATACACAAGTTGAAATAAGAACAAATGCGTACATACACGGGTTCCAGTGGTGACTGGAATGTACAAGTCAGTAAAGGTCAGTACAGGGGTAGTTCAACAACAAGCTATTTCCAAGGAAGTTTATCAAGTCTTAGGGATGGAAAAAACATTGTTGAAAGTTGAAGATAGGTTGGATGGAGCATCTAGCTTTTTATATTGGAAATCAAGATTAACTTTGGAATTAAAGGAGTATGACCTTTGGGAGTTAGGGGACAAAGTATTTGTCCACGGGCATATCCTACAAACTTGAAAGATCACCAAAAGAAGGAGATCAAAGATGATTTGTTACTCTTGGATTCAGTGAAGGATCATATAATTCCTCAATTATCCAAGAACAAGACAACCAAAGATATGTTTGATGCCTTGGTAGGTTTATTCCAGAGCACTAACATGAATAAAAATATAGTATTGAGGAATAAACTCATATCAATGAAAATGTCTAGAATTGATAATGTTACCAACTATCTCATGATGATAACATAGGTTCTTGATCATATTGCATACATAAGGGAGAGAAAAGAGGACACAAATCTCTTGAATGTGGCATTGAATGGTCTTCCCAAGTCTTGGGAACCATTTTTAAACGGAGTCTGTGCTTGAGAAAATATCCCATATTGGTAGAGGCTTTGGGATGATTGCATCCATAATAAGACTTGAGAGGAGTCTAAGGGAAGCAAGAAGGGAAGTAGTGAGGAGAACTTATCTCTTGTCAGTAAGACAAGGAAGGGAAAAGGAAATAGTTCTAGAAAGAAGGGAAACAATGAGGGAGGATCTTCACGGGTAAGGAAGAAGAAGGACTTGAGTAAAACAAGTTCTTATCATGTCATAATAATGGACATTATTCATATTAACGTCCATAGAATAAGAAGGGTAAAGGAAAGACTCATACTTGATGAGTTTGTAGTGAAGTTGTGGAGGATTAATCATTGGTTTCTTTCCTTTCTACGAACATAGCTACTAAGAGTGGATGGTTTTTGGAGAATGGTGTATCTCATCATATGAAAAAAGAACAAGATCTATTTAGAAATATGACAGAGAGGAAATCATATGTTCATGTGAATCTTGGTGATGATGCCATGTATGCAGTGAAGGGAGAGGGAACATTTACGTTCCATCTTGAGTTAGTAGGTTCGTTAGATTCTCACGATGTGTTTTATGTACCAGGTTTGAAGAAGAATTTTATCTAAGTCTCAACTATAAATGAAAATGGTTTTACCATTACTTTTTCAGAGAGGGAAAGTACTCATACATACAGAGAAATCTAGATCGGAAAAAGGAATGGTCATTGAGGTTAGAGAGGGAAATGTTTACATGTTGTATGGAAACCTTGTTTAGGGTTTGGTACATGACAATGAAAACCTATGTGAGTTGTGGCACAGGAGCTTGGGACACCTACACTATAGAGCATTTATGATTTTGAGCGAGATTGTTATAGGTCTTCAGGAGTTCAGTATTGAGTAGTAGGGAGTGTGTAGAGGGTGTGCACTTGGCAATAATGCCAATGATGATTTCTTGAGCAGTGAGAGTAGGTCTAAGGGGATTTTGAATCTTATCCATTTAGATGTGAGTGGGACGATGCTAGTAGAAATAGTACAGGTATTTTCATACTATGTGACATTTATTGATGATTTTTCCAAGAAAACTTGGATATTCTTTATGAAGACCAAGGATGAGATGTTCAGTCAGTTTCAAAAGTATAGAGCTTAGGTGGAGAACCAGATAGGTAAGAAGATCAATATATCGAGGTTGGATATTGGGGGAGATTACACCTCCAATGACTTCAAGGAATTCTCAAAGGATTCATGGATCAAGATGGATTTTATAGTCTCATAAAACCAGGGCTATGATACATGACCAAGAGTTAGCTATGCTTCTACGGGAAGAGGCATGTAACACAACGATATATGTGAAAAACATGAGTCCTCACAAGATATTGGGGGACAAGAATATAGAGGAGGAATTCTCAAGAGTGAATATAGAGATAGGAAATTTGAGGATATTTGGTTGTTTAGTCTACATCCATGTGCATGTGGATAAGAGGACAAAGATGGAGCCTTTGGTATACAAGGGTATATTTGTGGGGTAAAACAATACCTCAAAGGATTATAGGATCTTCATTCGAGTGCAAATGAAGACAAATGTGAGTAGAGATGTTAAGTTCTAGGAGAAATTGGCATCTAGGAGATCTCAAGAGTCATCAACAATGACATAGGCCAAACAAAAATAGTCTCAAAAGGATGAGTAACAACCAGTTGTTGGCACCCAAAAAATTGGGTTCATTTCACGCATGTGCACAAATGAAGTTGTGCACTCTCATTCCAATTTTTGCATGCACCTAAGATAATGCATGAAGAATGATAAGAAGTGCATGCTAGACTGATTTTTTATAATGCACACCAAAATCAAACTCTACCAAGCATGCAACAGTCTAGGTTTTTGACAACTGTGCCGAAATCAAGAAGATGCATGCTAGATTGAAGAAAGGAATCATTGAGAAATCTTCTCCAATGATTAATTATAGCAACATAATGGAACATGGAGCTAAAAAAATGTGAGTTCGTGAGGCAATTAAGATTTCCCCGATTCCAAAAGGCTATGTTCTCTGCAAGTAGGTGCCGAAAGTGTGCGAGGTAGTTTGTGACTTGAGAAAGTGGAGTAGAGAAGAAAGAGGAAGAGATCTTGAGTAGAGAAAGATATAAAAGGAAGCAATGACATTAGAGATGGAGTTATATGGTTAGGTGAGAATCATTGAGTTGTAAGAATCAAGCTCACTCGAATCCTTTTGTAATGTTGTAATGATTTTAAATATAAATATGAGTTTGTCATATGTTTGATATCTAAGAGGATATGCAATGCATAGTGTATTGTATTTCTTATGAATTATATAAAGAATATATGAATCTTTGTTGTTGTTTAATATAGTTTGGTTAATGTAAATTGTGTTTTATGGAATGAACGTAATAATAAAGATATGGTAGTTCTAATATATTGTGTGTGTATCATGTTTTGTTTGCATATGTGTGTGTATTATTTTACTTATTAGCACAATAAGTTATCAGATGTGGAATTTAGGAATTCCATCCCAGATGGATCCGAGTTTTTTTAGTCCCTCACCCCCGACACAAGACCTTATGGTTTGTGTGATTTTCTCTACATCTTGGGTGAGACATTCCTCGACCTTGGTAGAGGATTGATATGCCAATTCTTTGGGGTTTTTGTTTATCAACTTTGGATGAACCCTGGGTCTCTATTGGAAGATTGGTTGTTGTCATTGATGTCAACCCTAGTCATGGGTTTTGGACCGCAATATTGATGAAGGTATTTGGACATGAAGGAAAATGCACATGTAGATACAAGACCCATGGATGGATAGTATACATCATGTTGTTTCCGGTGGTATGTGGAACATCACGTGGATCCTCATGGTTGAGGAGAAATGAATTTTTGAAGATGACAAAGTGAATTGAAGAAGGGAGTACATGTAGGCCCTGAAGATAATTAAACAAAAGAATTACAAAATAAGAAATTGTCAGGTCGGCCTTAATGTTAAAAGGAAGTGACATAAATGGTATAAATAAATATCATTATACATTCATTTGATACGCAAGTCGAATTTAAGAGCAAATCGGAAGTAAAGAAGGCCAGATTTCAAGGGAGGATGAAGTCTTTTGGTGATGTGTTCTAAGGTATGTTATTTTCAGGTCATCTTACCATTTTTGCTGTAAAGTTTTTTATAGAATGATTCAGATGGTGAAATTGCTATGGTATTGAGAAGACATATCAAGGTCCCTATGGTAACAATTTCATCTCTTGATTCGCTATAATTATGGAGATACACTATGTGGAAGATAGGGTTTGTGACCAGTCCTGAAGCTAGTCAATAAACAGGTGTTCCGGGTAAACCAGTCATAACTTCTTCATCGAGAATCCAAATGATGTGGGACAAATTTCATTGGAAATAGTACGGAATTTAGTTTCTTTTGTGTGAGTTTCAGAATCTGATGTTAAATATTGAGCGCGGGGCATTATGTACAAGTTTAGTCTCCTGAATAAACCTGAATTGAACAAGGTCTACCATTCTCTCTATAACTTATTTTTGGGGAGGATTCAAGGAGTGAAACTTGGAGAAGTTTCATAGAATAAGCTGAATAATATTATCTACAGGATCACAGTATTCCAAGAATTGAATAATTGTAGAAATTGAAGAAGTCTCAGGAAGCATTATCAGGTTCTATGTGATGGTTGGTTGATGGTGATGATTTAATGTGAAGTTTTATTATCTCTCGTATATTCTTGGGCGGAAGGAAGGGGAAAGGACGGAGAGTTAAAATATCTCTTGATATTGGAGGATTGTATCTTCCTCTTCGAGGTTTATCCCTCCCTTTACATTTGGAGCTGTAGCTACCTTTGGAAGTTATTACTTCCCTTGAACAATAACTATTGATTATTTCTCATATATTGTGCATGGTGTATTGTGGTGTATTGGTGTAACTCTTATACTATTGTTCATTGATCATTGGATATAATTGAATGGTTTAAGTATAAGTTGAAAAATGTTTTAAATTGTACTTGATACTAATTCACCCCCCTCTCAGTATCAACAGTCTCAACTCCCCAATGTTAAGAAGGAAACGTGCAAGCATGGAAGAAAATTCCAACATCAACAATTCATACTTCAAGTGGGGAGGAGGAGTTATCCATTTCTAGTACTATCAAGATACCTAGGTGGATATTATAGACATTAAAGCATGCTAGTGAGGCTCCTAGGAGTGTGGTGAGAGAGTGTAGGCCTCCAAAGAATTTTTCAAACTATATGACACTTATGATTAGCATCATTGATGTTGAGCCTTCCAGTTTTGAGGAAGTAACAGATCAAAAAGTATGGCGGGATGCCATGGTAGAGGAGTACACCTCTATTATGAGGAATAATGTTTGGGACATATTGTCAAGACCAGTGGGAAAGTAATTTTTTAGTTCCTGGTGGCTCTATAATATCAAGCATGCTACATATGGTAGAATCATGAAGTTTAAGGAGAGGTTTGTGGTGAGAGGGTTCTCCCATANCCCTAGTCATCGGGCATGCTTCTATTCAAGTTGTTATTTCTATTATTTTAGTTATGAGGTGGAGGATAAATCAAATGGATGTGAAAACATATTTCCCCAATGGGATCATTAAGGAGAAAGTATACATAGAGAGACCTCAAATCTTTTAGGTACATGGGAGGGATTCTCATGAGTGTAGGATTAACAAAGCCTTGTATGGAATCAAACAAGCACCTAGGGAATGGTATTCCATGATTGAAAGATACTTGTAGAGCATGGGATTTACCAAGAGTTAGGTGAATCCTAACTTGTACTTCATACTTGTTGGAGTATATCCACTCATTGTTTTTTTGCGCATCGATGATTTATTTCTCACAGGTGTAGAAGAGCTTATTGCAGGGTGAAAATGAGATTTAGCTAGTGGGTTCGAGATGAAGGACATTGGCTTGATGCATTTTTTAGTAGGTTTATAGGTATGGTAGGTATTGTGAGATATCTTCCTTGGTTAAGGGAAGTATGCAGTTGATATCTTGAGATTTAGGATGGAGGAATGAGGGTTGATGGCTACACCTATGGTGACATATCTGAAGAACGTGATCATTTAATATTTAGAGTTGGTGGATCCCAAGATATATAGGGAGCTGATAGGGTCCTTGATATATTTGGTCAACAACAGGATAGATTTTTTTTTGTTGTGAACACCTTGAGACAGTTCATGGTGGAGCCGAGGAAGGGCCATTGGATCACAATGAAATATGTGCTAAGGTACTTGAGAAGTAAAATGGACTATGGATTGAGATATGTTGGAGGATATGGAGTGGATTTGTAGGGATATATTGACTCAGATTGGGTAGGGAGTCCAATAGACAGAAATAGAACCTCGAGGTTCTACGTCAACTTGGGATAAGCAGTGATTACTTGGTTCAGTATGAGGCAAAATTCTGTAGCACTTAATTCATCATAGGTAGAGTATATGGCAGTGAGTATGGCTAGTTTCGAAGCCATTTGTCTTTGCATATTGATTACAAGTTTGTTTGATCAGGATTTGGAGCCTACAGTGATATACTAAGATAATAAAAGTTGTATCAAAATCTCATAGAATACAATATTCCATGACAGGTCCAACCATATTGAGATCAAATACCACTTCATTTGGGATAGGATCTAGAAGGAAGAAGTGAAGCTTCAATATATTTCCAGAAATGAGTAGGTTGCAGATATTCTGACCAAAACCTTTCTTAAAGGGAACTTTGAGTTCTTCAGAGACAAACTTGGAGTGGTGCATAATACCTTCCTCTCTAATAGGGAGTGTTGATGCATGGTAGCAACAGATAGGTATTTTCACATAGTTCGATGTGTCTAGGTGTGTGGAATTCATCCAAAGTCTTCTATCCTTGACTTGAATTTAATGAAATGAATTATTAAAGTAAAGTTATTTAATTAATTAATTAATTGAATTGATTGAGTTATTTAATGAAATGCTAAAATCTAGCATTTTAATCTTAGTCATTGATCTCAAGTTAGGTGAGAAGAAATCTCAATTGTCAATCACTTTGGAGATTAGGGTTAGTTTATAACTATATATTATAAAATGAAGTATAGGGTGAAAGAGGAAGACACTTGATATATGCATTGAGAGAGTCGACAAAGAGAGCTTTGGATCACGAAGGAAATTGATTCAAGAAGATCTTGGATAGGTGGAGAAGGACTTCCATATAGAGATTAGGTCAAGAAGAAGAGAGAACAGAGGAAACCAAAAGTGGGTTTCAGTAGAGTGAAGCCACAAGAAAGTGTCAATCCATATGGTGTTTTTCATATAGTATTTCTATGTGTGTATGTGGATCATAGTGGAGACAAGCACATATATGAGAGTGTTCAAAGGGAAAGGAATTTGCATCTCTAAAAGCATGCAGATTTGGGTCATACAACATATCAAAATTTGTCAGTTTTGTCTGCAGTTTTCTTTCTCTTAGTGGGCCATTATCCCTGTTATGAGAGCCCTAATTTCAACGAATAAAATCATTCTCAGCACTAGTTTTCCCTCCAAGGGTTTTCTAGGGATATCTACAAAAAAAAAAATGGTGTTTATGTGTGCATTATTTGGTTTCCATTTTTTCTTCCACTATGTTTATTTGAGTTGAATATTGTAACAGTGTATTTTTTTTGAGATGATAATCTGTTTTGCAGTAAGGAAATCACTAAATAACAAGATACCTAGTGGTTGGAGAAATATATTTTCAACATTCTAAATAACCTCCAAGTTTCCCTATTTAAATCATCATAGAAAAAAATTTATATCGAAAATCCCAAGATGACTCGTTTAAAACTTAATTCAGGATGTGTCAAAAACCCTATCTTCCATAGGATATATCTCCAAAAGTATAATGACCCAGAACCTAAAATTTTTACCGTATATACCTTGATATGTATTCTAAATAACCTCCAAATTTCATTATCTCAAGTGACCCAAAAAAATGTTATAGAGAAAATTTCAAGATGACTTGCTTGAAGAAGAAAAACCCTAGGATCGATGCTCTGATACCAAATGTTATGACTAAGCACCTTAAAAATGATAGAAATTTAATGAATACATTCCACTTCGAGGGGGAAACCTAATTTTACAATGTATCCAATTTAGAATAAAATATGAGATGATAAGATGATCCTAATACTAGGTCTCCCTAGTATATCTATACAAGAGACAAAGGGTACAATTATAATGAAAGGGTGTGATGAAGGGTTCTAGCCTACATACAAATATAATACTAGAAATGTAATAATTCAATATCTAGGGATTAAAAACGGGTTTTATACATCAAATGGGGATTTTTCTATGACTTATCATTGTCGACCTAGGAACATGCTATTTTGATGAGATATTAAGCACTATGTGTGCAAACTACATAAGGACAACTATCTTCTTAGAAAGGAGACATGATAACTATAGAAATGAAAGAAATGATTAACAAAAACAAGGATAAAATATAAATAGTAGAACTTAAATGAAATATGGGAATAACATGCAACAAAATGACTATGTTGATGGAAACATAGAACTAGAAGAGCTACAAAATAGAGTTAAATTGATTGATAAAGTGACTGACACTAATTAAATTGACATGTTGTAAGGATAAAATAAGCTACTGAAAAATAGAGTTATCTATACTTAAATTGACATGTTTTAAAGGTGAAATAAAACTATTGCAAAATAGAGTTAATATTTCCTTCTCATCAATGACATAAAAAAACTAACACTTCTCGAAATGATATTTTGGAAAATACTATTGGAAATCAAGATTGCTTGTAGGAAATAGTGCAGAACAGAGAATAATGACAAAATTAGCTAAAGACAACTAAAAAAGGGAAAGATGATAACACGCAAAGGTCCCTTGTTCATCCTTGAGTGGTCCTTACTCAAGGCTTCTACAGAGAACCTGAAGAAGTGACCAAAGAAAGAAATTTAAAAACACATTTTCTGCATTAAGAGATTAATCCATAATAGCCATTTATCCTCAACTTGTTCAAATGAACTATCCCCTAATAAAGTTTTCAATTATCAAAATAACAATACTAGCTTCTATGTATGCAAAAACACTCATCAATCATCTCTTTAATCAATCCTTGATTGAAAGGGTCTTGTCTTTAGGATACCTATAATTAGTGGCCCGTGTTTTAAGGATCCAATCCCCTTTTATATTTATCTTCTTCACTTAGATATTTGAATTGAGATGGTTCTTGATTCGGTTTCTCAATTAAGTGAAGGCTTCGCATGCCTTGTAGATTAAATAAGGGACATAATACCCCTTATATCTTAGGTTTATGTTGGTGAGGACTTCCGTTGAAATTTGACACACTTGAGCAATGTATTATTACACCTTTATAAATGCATGAATTAATAAAAACCACAACTAAACTAAGATACATCACACAACTCAATCATGCAATCATCTAATAATATTCAAATGAATAAATCCATATATCTTTGTATTATTCATAGTCATACTGGGTCTTTTGGTATAAAATAAGGTCACATAATCTCCAAAATATACCTCAAAGTAAATTAATTGGGAGGACCATGAAAAAACTATTGAAGTAGTGTAAGGAATTTTTTTTTAACATGGGTACTTAGAGAAATTACAACACCATGTCCATTTCCCTTATGATATGCCTATCCTTGAATGCTACAGGGATAGGCCATCACTCAAACCTATAGGACATTAAGAGACTAGTTCAATTATACAACATAGACATGTTATTGTTGTAGGATACTATGCAAGGTGGGTGGGGGGAAGTTGTTTTAGAGCTGGAAAATATTTTTTGGGGTTGGGAGTTTTATTGTTTTGATGCTAAGAGATGGTATAGGGAAGGTTTTCTCACTAGATGGAATTTAACAAGGTTTCTATCCACTAAATATTTATATTTTTCTTCGGTTTGGGAACTATGCTTTTTTTCCAAGTACAAGGGATGGGGGTAACCATCCTAAACACTTATGGGCTATGTATTATGAGAGAATTTTATTGAGAGAAGTTGTTTGGTTTGAATCTATTGAGGTAGGATGGGGTTATTCTTGATGTTGATCTAATTTTTCTTTAGGATGAGCTGAAGTATGGAGATTGCATGCTCGAACCCTTTAATAAATATTTTCATTAGAATGTTTGAGGATGTGGGACCAATAAATTGTTCCCCTATCAAATTGTTCCTTGCATGGAGGAATACAAGAGTTTATGTAAGATTCCAATCCACTCTTTTTTGCAAATTTTTGTCTAAATATTTAAGTGTGTACTTTTCTCGAGCAGTTTGAATAAAACGTCCAACAAAGGCCATGAAAAATGTAATTTCCAAAATGTTGAATAAACTGAGAAATCTCTTCTTATTTCATATTATCGTAAGAGAAAAAAAAAACATTTAATAACAAAACAACTGCTATAGAATGTAATTTAACAATAGTGCAACAAATTATTTGAACAACACACAAATTCATCTACAACAATGATAATAGGAATCTGTCTTAGTGATTGGAGGATTTGGCAACCATATTATCTGTCTTCTGAATTTAAAATTGCAACAGAAATCCGATAGAGATGACAGGTATGTATGAACTGTAGGGATGCACCCAACAGTGAGTATGGCGCCCATAATAATATAAATTCATTCCAAAACATTCAATGAATATCTCAGCAGTCAAGGAATGTGCCCAATAGAAATTCCCAACAATAATAATGGTGTCTGGTATGAGAAATAGCACCCAACAGTAGTTTTCAGCAAGGGTTAGTGATAACCACCATGAGAAATGCACCCAGGAATTAGTAATAATGCCCAGCAATGCAAGGGATGACTCGTTTCTCACCCAAGAAGTAATTTGGCCCCTCCTTTCCAACAATATCTCTGCTCCTTCAACATACAGAGTGCGGCCAAATGTGATGGAATAGTAATCAACATACAAACTGTCCAGGTAGTAATTAAAATGCGCCTCTCAAGGTAGTTTCAACGCCCAACTTAAAGTACTCGCCTCCACTACAAAAATCGACCCACAAATGAAATATTTGGGCTCTGACATGTGAAACTCTAGCTTAGGAATATCACGACCTATCCAAGATGAATTCCAACCATAAAAAATCTGTACACTCCAAGAGAAACTCTCCCTCCTTTACCAAATCGATCCCCACACACCAAGATTCAAGTGCAATGAAGAAACCTGAAGTGACTTATTCCTCAGATCTGACTAGGGTGTATAGTTTCAACACTGAAACCATAGATAGATGAAGGGTTTCCAAAAACCCTAGACTCTTTCCTCAAGAGCTCTCAAAAATCTATTTTCCAAATGGGAGAATACAAGAATGAGAGGCAACTCCTCTTTTCTCCTCTTTTATTTCTCCATTGAGTTATTTCCCGCTCACTTTACTTTTAATTTTCCTTTTAAATTCAATTTATGTTTTCACACTTTATAATTTTTAAGTGGCTTCATTTTCCTAAGACCCATATCCCCCTTTTTCTCTTTTTCATTTTATAAAGTCATTTCCTACGAAAAAGTTGAGTTCCCTAGGTAACTTTTCTGACATAGCCTACGGGAACCAATTTAGACTAGCGGAACCACTCCTTATGCTTCATAGGCCAACGGGGACATTACAATCGTCCCTTCCTAATATTTCTTGTCCTCGAGAAATTGTAATCCAGGATGTTGCAATATCTTCTCTCCTCCCAAGTAGCGTCCTCGATAGGAATAGTTTTCCATTTGATCATGTACTCTTTGATGCTATTGTTCATTAATTTTTGCTCTCTAGTATTGTAATGTCCCCAAGGCCGAGCAATATTGTAAATCTTGTTTATGAAATGAATTGTAAATATGTTTTATAGGCTGGTGAGCCAATTTTATATAAACTAGTGGGCTTATGTGATCGTTAGGCCAGAGAGCCTATGTGTTGAAGGCCAAGAGCCTGATTTTGTTCCTGTAGTTATGTGAAACAGTAATAAAATATAAACACCACCACGTGCAGACCTACCACGATGAATGAGTGATGCGGGACTAAGCTTCCACAGAGTGGGTAAGGGATTAGGGTCTAGAAGGTGGGAAGAGGGGCTAAGTGTTGAGCTTAGGGGGCTAAGCCTAGGGGCTTAAGTCCTTGGGAATAATATTTTAATATTATTCCAAAAGACATGTGAATTATATGTTTTATCCTAAGTCCTTTTTGGAATGACAGGTGACTTCCAAATGGGAGGAACGCATCCTGATGGAGTGCATGTAGTTTCATGGGTGACAAGTGTCAACCCAATCCCATGCAAATAAAACGGTTGAGATGAGCCGTGATGGGGGTTCCTCCACCATTCGACCCTTGACAGCCTGAGCATGAACCCGTCCGACCTCTGCAAGAGACCTCGTGCATTTCTGAAACCATGGGGGAAAAGTCTGTGTTGATTTCGGGGATAACTTGTGTTGATTTCGGGAAAGTCGAGATGTCCTCTATCTGAACAGATTGAGCCTGTGTGTTGAATCTCTGTCTCAAAGCCATAACCGTGAGACCATCCTGTCATTATTGAGCTTGTTGGAAAGCTCGTGTCTATTTTCCCCGTTGGTTGTTGTGTCCACGCAGTGCTGGACTCTGTGTGGCTTGTTGGCCAGTCGTACAGCACTCTCTCCAAGTGAGAGAGGTGGTTGAATTTGGAAGAACAGGTTGCTAGAAATGTGAGCGACTCTCTCCAGGTGAGAGAGTGTACTGAGGAAGGAGAGAGCTCCTGGAAGGAACCCTATAGCTATCGTAGAGCTCGAAGAATTTTGGTCCGGCCTGTTGTTGAAACCCAAGGTAAGGGAGGCTAATAGCCGAAGGACTGTCTAGGTGACAGAGAAGGTGTATACTCCTAGGGTGGAACAGGCATGTGGGGAAGGAGAGTCTATAGGCAGTGAGTATGAGTGGTTCCTTCCTTGTGCCCATGTGTTTTTCCTGTAATCTCAGCCTAGCCTAGGATTCCTTGCCTTGAGGTGGAGCTTAGTCCCAGCTCGGGGGTGACCTACTGCTGAGCTTGATGAGCAGCGCGGTCTAAGGCTGGGAGGTTTGTGGAAGGCCTACACCTGGTTGGTGGAATAACCACCATTTTCAAAGATAAGTACCAAATGATGTTTCAATTATGTTTCTGCATGTCTGTGTATTTATAATGATCATGTACTCTACTATGCATATGAATTAATGTTAATACCATTGATTATTTATAATAACAGTAATTCTTATACTCACTCTGAGTTTAAATGTGTTTAACCTGCTTTAAATGCATGCAATATATATATATATATATATAATTACGCATGAGATTGTTATTCTGTGAAGTAGCGCCTGCCCGACTGTTGGCAAGGTAGCGTTACAGTATGGTATCAGAGCCAAGGTTTTGACGCTGAGCCTAGATGAGCCAGTTGAGTGGTCTTTGGACCAAGGGTTTGAGGAGAAATTGTGTCTGGAGGACTAATTTTGGACCTTTGAATGCTCCTAAGTGTCGAGGAGTTACTTGATCGTGTTACCAAGCTCAGGAGGTGTAGCGGTGTTATGAAACCGCAACCGATGTAGTGTCTGGCCACAGGGAGAGAGGACTCCATACCAGAAGTGTT
>JASDQU011029211.1:0-27555 GCA_032191745.1 Picea mariana
CAGCGCTGAGCTCGTCTGACATGCACGCTCTCGATCGAAAAACTCGGGTGGATGGATGAGTGCTCAAAGCAATAGAATCAACATCGATCTTACTAATCAAATCGCGGTAGCAATGGGCTCTCTTTTTATCTCTGATACAATTCGCAAAAGTGTTCTCGGTGCAACAGTTAACGGACTAAGTAGACACAATGTCATGGATCTCTCCAATGGATAAGAAGCTTTGCATTAATGTAGTTATGTCCATTGCGGCGCGGTCCCAACAATCCGATGGCGATATTTCTAGTCATAACTGTTGTTCTAACCGTTTTGGAACGTCAATCCAATGGTTATAATGCTTCCAATGGTCATATCACTTTTCCATGGCGAAGTGTCATGGGGCGTTGTTCTGATATCCCAACGAAGTTCCAATTTTGCAAATCATCCTTCTGTGAATTTCCCTCTAGGCCCTTCTGTGACTTTTTGACCTTTTCTCTCTTCTTACCGAGTTTTCTAGCCTTCTTCCTAGTGATCTTTGTCTCGATATTCCTCTTTCCATTCTGATTCTTGTCTTCTTTTGGTATAGCAGCGTCGTGCTGTTGAGATTATTTCATAGGATTAGAGAGTAATATTGCTTCTCTATCCGGGGTAGGTTCTCTACTTGTCTGTGAATATTCTTGTGTTCGTTCAACTTCATGATCCAAGTTTCTAGTTCTAAGTAGCTTCGATATGTTCTCCTATTCTGCAATCAAGTGTGTTATCTTCCTAGTCATGAAACCTTTTAATTCCTTCTTTTTTTGTTCTAGGGCCTCCTCTTCTTTTCTTCTGGTTTGATCTTTCTTGATCCGGGTTTTTCCTAATAACATGGTAAATGGAGCGTTGTTCTCAATGAATCTAACAACCTCAAAATCTTCCTCTGTCGAATCTCCATGAGCACTCATAGATACCTGGGTGAGTCTTCTACATAGGGTTATCATCTTTCCCCTGAATAATCCTATTCCTCCCAATGAAGGAATTGTATCAGGATTTCCAAAATCTTCCCAAGTTCTTTCTGTATGATATTTACCTATGTTTCCTCATCCAGAGCACAATCTATGTTGAAGTCTCCTATTATTGCTTCTATGAATTCTTTTTCTTTGAAGATCTCTGATAAGTTGATATCTCTGTGATCATTTAGGGTTTCTTTCATTTGCAGTAGTACAGTCTCTCATTCTGTCTGGGGTTCTTCCATGGTCTTAGTTTCATGACCTTCCTCAAGGTTTTCTTGTCTCATATTCATTCTGTCAAGCTTAGAAATCATTCTAGGGCAATCTAAAACTTCATGGTCCATAGATTTACAACAAAGACAACTAGGTCTTCTTCCAGGGAATTCCTTAGAAATATGTCCCGGTCTTCTGCAACTATAACAAAGGGTTAATCCTCTTTTTCTCTTAAATGATCCCTAGCCTTTTCTATACTGCGCACTAGGATCATATTAGCTAACCTGAAAAATATTCTTTCTAGGATTCTGCATCCATTTGTTAGTCCAAACATTCTTTCTATGCATAGGAATAACATATCTTTCATTATTTCTATCAGATCTACTCATATCAAATCTTCTTTCTTCTAGATGTGCCCTAGTTTTCAGACTAGCATAACATTTATCAAACATACCTAGACCCATACTCTTGAAATGAAAATTTCCACTAATCTTACTTTTAGTAGAGCACAAAGCTTCCAGATCTAAAACTTTTCACTTATTCTTACCTTTATCAGAGCACAAAGCTTCGAGATCTTACCTCTTTTCTTCGGATCTGACTTCTCTTATTAGCACAGAGATTTACAGTTCAAGTAGAATACTACGTAGTAAGGCAACAGATATATGCATAAGTTTTATTTCTTTCATTCAGTTCCCAGCAATCACAGTTTCATGTCCCAGCAATGGAACAATTTGTTGGCACAGGGGCAGACCCAGGGTTCAAAGCTACAACAATGTACCAACAAAACCCTAACTACCGTCCCTTTCAGCAACTCCTGTGAAGAAGATGAAATCTGACCTGAGGTAGAGGCAAGGGTGGTTGCAGGACTCCAGTGTCTGCAACCTTAGCTGGGACACAGATATGTGATTACAACACCTTAACAAAGAACTTAGTAGTTACAGTTCATTAATATTCATCCTTAGTTTATAGTGCAACTAAACCATAACAACATATCAGCGTGGTATTCACACAGATCCAATATAATCAAGCACTAAGCATACCAACATAGGTCAGATCTAGCATTCATTCACATTATTCATCACTAAGCTATCATATCAGATTCATCTAACATACATCAGCGCACTAAGCATTTAACCACATAAATAAGAGAACAACCATAAAACACATAGCACCCACAACATAGGATATACGTGGTTCACCCCCACCCTGGGGCTATGCCCACCAACTCTTATTCTTTATTTCTTTCTGTCAATCTTCTACATGCACAGAACCATGATATCTTACTCCACAGAGGACAAGAGATCTGCACACCTCACTAGATCCTCCTTCCCTGAAGTACAACACAAAGCCTTCCACAGTCTCTTACAATCACTTGCACTTAGCTCTGCAAGTCTCAGATAGTATGCACAAAGCAATTACAATTACTACTTGCACTTAGCACTTAGCACACTCTCACACTGGCCTCTTCTTACATCACCTAGCTATCTATTTATACATTACAAAATGGGCTTAAACATGGGTAAACCCATGGGCTGACATCCCCATTCCCGTTACATAATCTCAAAACCAAAAAATCCCTAAAAAGGGGTCGAGATCCCACGATTTCTTCTTCGACTTGCGCTCCATCTTCGATGGCCTGTCCAAGTCCCAAAAGTAGGTCAAACATGAACAAGGATCCTCAAAACTTGGTCAAGGGCCAACAGTTCCCAATCCCCAACTGTCACTCCAAAAAGTACAACATCTCAGAGCAGTGCTCCAATGGCCCACCCAATTAAGAAAGTGACCCACATGTCTTCAGGGGGAGGAGGAGAAAAGAACCCTCCTTTGGGAAAAAATAAAATCTCCCATAAACTTCCCTTGAGGAAGAAAAGAAAAAATATTGTGCAAGAAGAGGAAGAAACTCAAGTTTAAAGTGACATCCACGGCATCTCCCTTGAAGATATGGAACTCAAGACTGATATTGAAAAAGTGTTCCCCAACACTGTCATCCAGGGGACACGGCTCACCAAAATTCTTTGATGGAAATAATTGAGAGTGAGACCTTTGATGAAGAAGATTCTTTTGTATTTCATAGCGTTGTTTTTTACAGCAAGTCCAAAAAATTAATTATTGAGAAAAGAGATGTAAAGAATGAAAAGGGGAAATCTTGTTCAGAGGTTAACCTACAGAACATGTGGCCTTCCCAAATTTCCCAAATTCACCGAGAAAATAGAGATGCTCTAGACAATTATATTGGAGGCCTTGAAGTAGAGAACGCCAAGTTAAAGGAAAGAATCAAAGAATGGGAAGAAGCTTTAATGCCTCTTCCAGTACTTGCTAGTCCTTTAGCAATAATTGGACCTACCACACCTACAGCTAAACTGAAAGGATCTTCAAGCCTAATCACATCATCCAGGGGCTATGTGGAGAAGAACATTAAGAAAATAATGGAATTAATTACAAAGTCTTGGGAGATGTCAAATAACATGGTCTCTTTTGAAACGAGGGCACATGCATTCCATGAATATTTATAGGCAGATTTGAAAAATGAAGAAGGATTTTACGTTGACGTGGTCGTACCCTTTGGTTTGAAAGTTACCAATCTGAAAAAGTTGAGAAGAAGAGAGGAGGATCTCCCTTCTCTAAACCGGATAAAACAACTAAACACATGCTGTAAGGAAAAGGTTAAAAACTTGAATATCATTTTCCAAGCATGTGACCAAGTTTTATTGAAGAAGGAATAATTATTCAAAAGGATGACTGAGATACACCTTCCTAGAAGCACCAATGAGGTCCAAGACCCCAAATTGATTCTCAACTCGTTGTTCCTAACCAAGAAATCCTTTGACGAACAAGTTGAGATATTTAAAGGGTTATCATTTGAAAATTTCTATGGCATTCTTGAGTATAATGAAGATGATGTAGATAATTGGATAGTGGATTATTCAGTAAAAAATCAAGATATTGAAGAAGCTTTGTGTAATATTTACATTGATCTAAGGGACTTGGAGGGCGATATTTTCAATTCAAAAATCCATCATGAAATAAATGTGGCACCAATGAGAAGGTACATCGAAGAGTGGTTTAAAAAATCTATCGACAAACTGACCGATGAAGGGAAAAAGGTAGTTGAGATGGTTCCTGTAACCGTCGATGAAAACAATAAAAGGACATTAGCAAGCAAGTGATAAGAGAGAGATACCATCATATTCTTGTTGTCTTCCACCACCCACTTTATTCCTTCTACAAACTTCATTCATATATATATATATATATATATATATGCTTTATGGTCCGTGGGATCCCCAATCCCAGTCTTTATGACAAATGCATTTAAATTTCGTAGAATATGTAATAAACAATATATTTTTTAGAAATTCCAAGAGAATTATTTTGGGAACAATCTCGACTGTAATTTGTAACCTAGTTTTTTGAATATAAAGTATTTGAGGTTGATCTGTCATATCTTTATTTGTGTTGCCCATGTATTACTCTGTCAAAGTTATCTTATGCATGCAGATCATTTTCTTTTATTTTTATGTGATCAGAAATATTTAGCCCAACTATGATGGATGTGAGGAAATTTTTCTTATTTACTTTAAATGTGTGAATGTGTGTGGTTCCTGGTCCATTCTCAGGAACTTTCTTTAAAATAAAATAAAAACATTTTCTGTTTTTCATCTTTACCTTTTCTTTGATTATCACGATAGATTTCTGTAAAAGTCCCACATTTTGAAGACCTAGAGTCCCACGAAAATCATAACAAAGGAGTACCACCTCTATAAAAAAGTAGGGGGATTTGTATCCTCGTAGGTTTTCGTTTTGGTCCTAATGGATTCAAGTGTCAACATTTTTGGCGACTCAACTGGGGACATGAACTGAAAATTCGGAACCTGGCCCAGCATTTGTGAAAGAATATATGACTTTACCCCAGGGTAATCAGCCCCATTTGGAAATTGAATTGAATAATCAACGAAGCATTTTACACCATTTGTACAATCTAGTAATAAAAATAGCCCAAACTCTAGAAGAGTTATAAGGGTCCTGGAATATCTTAGTCCAAGAAGAAGAAAGAGAAATAATTTGAAGACAGAGGAGAGAAGAATGACAAGATCGAAGAAATCAAAGGCTAGCTAGAGCAGCACGAGAAAAAGGTTGAGATTTAAGTTTGATGAATATAAGGGACCCATTACCAGAAGTAAAAGTAAGCAACTATCTATTCTTAGAAGTGGAAATTCTAGCCCTGATGTCTCCCCAGACATGGAAGCAAGAGACGAACAACCCTGAGACGAGCATCATGAGGAGAGACAAGGAGGTGGAAGAGATGTCGCAAGAAATCGAGGAATCCTAGGGTTTCAAAAGATTTGCCTCTTAATATTATAGGTGAGAAACATGAGCTCCATGTTCTCCCTAAGGGAACCTTAAAGGAATTTTTTGGAGACGGAGCAATCGATGCAAAGAGGCATTTGCACTTATTTCTTGACGTCTGTGACTTTCACCGAGTTGAATATGATGATGTCATGGTAAGGTTGTTTCTACACACCTTATCAGAAATATCTTACGACTGGTATACAACCTTTCCTAGTAGATCCATTCTCTCATTTAACGGCCTCGAAGTTATGTTCCTAACTATGTTTTCCCCTCCAATTTCTTACCATACCCTCCTCACCAAATTCACCCAGATTGGGTTGAGGAAGAATAAAAGGATACGAGATTTTAATCTCAGGTTCAATAAGACCTTGAGTAGAATTCCAGAAGATAAAATACCAAATGACCCGATCATTCTCAGTTCTTATAAGAATGCAATGCCCTCGAATGTAAAATATGCCAACAGAACATCCCAAATAGATACTTTGGAGGAGGCAATGACTAAATCCATTGAGATGGAATAAATTATGAATTAAACGAGTGTCGACCCCAACATTATACTAGGAAGAGTACAAAGGTAGATGGGGGGATTAAATATTGATAATCAAGGAGCTTCCAATTCAAGAAATAACGAAGAATTTAAACTTCGAGCGGATCAGATTCAAATGGTGGGCGGAGGATTTTTCAAGGGGACCATACCTGACATAAAGTTTGACCCTTTGGCGGAAAAAGAAACTAAGAAAAGAATTGAAATTGAAAAAATGAATAGAACCATCAAACAAATGCAGAACGAGATAACCTGACTAAGAAGGGGAGATAATTACATGCCAAACCCAAGAATGACAATCCTCGAGCAAAGGAAGAACCCTCCCTCCAAAAACAGAGTGAAGTTTGAGAATATTGATAACCCACAAGGACCAAGGGTTCCAAGACGGGCTACTCAAAACACGTTTTCCCTGGATGATGTCTATGATGATCAATTAATTGAGAAATAAAATTATTACTTATTTGATGAAAGCTATGAAACTGTGCAGATGGACAAATGTGAGACGTCCATGTATATATTTGGAGAGGGCGACAACGATCCTAACTCGCAAGAAAACATCTCCCAGACAAGAGGGTTTGTAAATAGACCAAAGAATAAAGGTGACTTTGACAAGGAAAAACAAAAAGAAAAAACAGATGAAAAAGTGTCAAATGAGAAAGTGATGGATGGAAATGGAACCAAAAGGCAACACCTAGTGTCAAGCTCCACTCAAATGATGTATAATGTTGTGGAGGACCTAAGTAAATTGATGATAACTTTTCACTTTACAGAAGTGGTGAATATTCCCTAGCAAAGACAAAATATTTTGAAGTTATTGGATGATCCATCTAAAAGAGTTGAAGTTTTCGTTACCAGTCCAAAACAAAGACAGAGCCCGACAACTGCCAAACTGAGAGGTATAATTCTACCCTTCTATATCTCGATTGAAAATCATGTTGTTGCACTACATAATTGTTTAGTTGACACTGGTGCAACAAATAATATAATGCCACTTGCGGTCATGGAGGCATTGGGCATGAGTTGCACTAAGTATTATGAAACCAGTGAAAGCATATATGTGATTGATTCTAGAAAAGTTCCAACGTACAAAGAAATCAAGGATTTTTATGCTTGGATTACAACAACCCCATATATCATTACTATTAGCATTAGGAATCACCCTCATACTGTAATGAGGATAAGTCCAGTACTCATCAGTTTATACAGTAAATGCAAATGAGTTTTAAGGGGGTCAAATGGATAAGACTCGAGATAATAACGTTCTAACTCAGAAAATCTGGGCTGGCATGCACAAGAAATTGAGGTCTTGTATCAACTTCAGTTAGTAAGTTGGAGTAAGGGTAAATAGAGGAAATAATTTGGTGAGGAGAGTGTAGATATTTGTTGTGGACATCAGGTCTTCCAGCAGCCTAAGGAGGAAAAACTTAAACGCAAGATCCTCTTGAATTCAAATCTCAAAGAAACTGAAAGAAATTATAACAACACTACAATACAACATTAATCATAATAGAGTCATAACAATCCATGTGAATCAGTCAATCATGAACTCTCTAAGTATCAAAGGAAAATAAGATGGAGCAAGAAAGATAACTTAGATTAACCAAGATGTCTCAAAAATAAATACATAACCAGAGAACCAGTGTTCTCATAAAAAAGAATTACAATAGCAGGGATCCTAGATCAACCATTCGACCTTTTACAAAATATCAAAATTGCCTATATATAAGAAGAATTGTTGCAACCATTAGGAGTGTGATTGGATTGTTGTATTCAAAGTTTTCAATCGGCGTATGCTCTGTCAGACTGTGCAGAAAATCTCATGTTGTCAAACGCGAGCTCTAATCTGCCAATCCATTTCTAGCTTTCCATTTATGTGTTGAGACGACGACTCAACCACTTCTCTCATTCTCAGTAACTGCCTTCATCGATATCAGGATGATGCTTGACACCCATGAATGTTTTTAGATGGTTCCAATGACTTCTGCGAGTCAATTTTGACACCTCGAGGCCCTGCAAGTCTTCTTTTGTGACCAATACGAGAGTTTTCGGAAACTCGAGCTTAAGGCGCCAGCTCCTTCTTCACCACTCCTTCGTGCTTGTGACCTCGGGCTGTGACTTGGCGCTTATCCCATATGACTCTTTGGGATTTTTTTTTTCAGGATATTTCACATTACTTGACTACAGATTCCCCGATGCCTGAATGAGAAAATCACTCCTCTCATATCGACGGTCAGATCTGCTATGCATCCGACGACCGTGATTACTTCCTTGAAAACCCAAGTCACCAATCATGCGTTGGGTGCTTACCTTTCTTCTTGGGCCCACCTCCTATGTGACCTCACTATGACATGGGGCTTATCTTCAAGGTGCTTCGGGACTTCAGGCGCTTCGAGCTTCGGCCCTTCGGGACTTTGCAATGTTTCTCATTTTAAAACTTATGAAGTAAAACTCCTGGAGTGACACATCTGATGACACGTGGATCTTACTAATTGAATAGTCCAGATCTATTTTGGGCTTCGACGATTGATTTCAGGCCTGGAATGAGTCACTCTGAGTGTTGTGATTTGTGCTCATGGTTGCGGTCTGTGGCCCTTGACAACTTTATGTGGTAACATTTGGCTCCACGGGGGATGGCATGATCCCTGTGAGCTGCCAAGAATAAGTAGTTCCAGTGCCTTAGCTATTGGGCTATGGAGTCATGCTCCAAAACATCATACTGAAGAAAACTTGTCGACAGTTACACTATTCTAAAAATGAAAGCAAACACACATGCTCCTAAGGGAGCTTATTTATGTACACAACCTAAGTTAACTGAATTTTACAAAATGATAGGTGAAAGAAAACTACCACCATAGCCATTCAAACTATTTGATAACTGAATCCTTCGCTTCAATGCAAATGATCCATAAAAGACAAGGAAATCGTGACAGCTGACTAATTTTATTCTTATGATCACCCATATTACCTTCAAATGTTGATAAAAAGATCAAGCCTGCATGCTCCAAAGCATTTGAAAAGTGAAGCTTTATGTACTCATTTTCATGGTCATGAAACTGAAGGCAACACATGATTAAATTATGAAAGGTTACCTTCATTGTTTCAAAGCTTCTAACAACTGGCTTGATGTCCTCTATAGGCACACTTGATTGAATGACAACCACATGCATCTGTGGGTCAAAAAGTTGCTTGCTGTGAACTATAGGTACAAGTGGAAGAAGGTTGGATGTAGAAGGTTGTTAATCCACTGATGGTTGTTGATTTACTTCTGGCTGTGTATAAATGATCTCTTCAAGTGCCTTAACTAAGGGTTTCTCCTCGTCAAACTCTAGGGTTGTGTCTTCTGTGACAAGGCCAACTTTTGCATCATCCTTACTGTCCTCATAGTGATCAAATATAAGATAAGCTTGTTGCTCATCATCACCAGAATATCCATCAAAAATGGGTTTCCTTTCATATCTATGATCAACCTTTAAAACAGTAATTTCATCAAGAATACAACTATTAAAAATATCCATTTCAGGAACAGTAGTAATTGTTGCTTCTAGTTGTTCATACACATGATTTTCATCAAGACAGGGTTGCTCATGGATACCTGCATCGAAGAAAAAAATTTCCACATTCTTTTATTCATAGGGACAACAGGTAAAAACTGCCTTACGTTCAGATTTGCGATGATACTGACTTTGAATCCTACCACAAGATCGGAGGCTCTCCTCTACTTCCTTAGAATCCATGAATAACTATGATAAATATGTATATTTCCTTTCTCTCGGGAGAAGGAAAAGCTCTGAATGATGAGCCATGACATAGTATACCATGGCGACAGTCTCTGTGGGTCTGATCTCTACAGGAATACTATGATAAACACTGTAAAACCTCATGTTGAAGACAGCCAAGGCTTCCTCTTCCCCTCTCCTCAAGGCATTAAAATCATCCCAGTATTGATCAAGGGACTTTTTCTCACCCAACCACTTTAAAAAATAATTGTATAGCTCAACCCAAGAACCAATGGAGTCAGCTCCCAAACCCTTAAACCATACAGCAGGATCTCCTAACAAGGATTTGGAAAACAAACTCATGGTAACATCCTCATGAACTATCTCAAACTGATCAATAAAATTCTCTAAATCCTCCACATGCCTCTCAGCTGTAACATGATCCTCTCCGGAAAAATGAGGAAAGTACTTAAGGAAATCAAGAGGATAAGGATAAATATGATATGGAAGCTTTAAAGGTTTAAACAACTTCTCTCTGATTCTAGTTTGAAAACTAGTGGGCTGAAAATGAGGCTTAACACACTGATGGTAAGGCTCAACAGTAACAATAGGATGTGATGAGATTTGAGGAGGTTGTGGATCAGTTTCAACCTCCCCAGGGTTGCAAGGGTGATTGAGTTCAGGAGGGGTTTCAATATGAAGCTCATCTTTATGAGTAGGTTGAGCTAAGGATATAATATCAGCATCTACAACACAGAAAGAAAGAAGGTATGCTTCTTCCAAGGATGGATATATAAAGGAAGGTTGGTGATCAACCAAATAAACAAACCAAAATTTGATCCTCTTTATATGTGAAGGGAAAAACAAAAATGAGCTGATAAAGAACAACATAAGTTCACAAAGAAATCTCATAAGATGATACCTAGTCATTCCCTTAATTTTTTTGTCAATAGGATCCTCCCCAGTGGAGTCTTTGATGTGGAGTCACCAGGTAGATGATTACAATCAATTTGTGTATCCCTCTCTTTTCTACCATCAAGAGTTGGATCTATGTCATTCTTCCCAAGAAGTTCTTCAATCTGCTCAAATTCATCCCCTGCAACGATGCCATTTATGTTAGCACTAGGAATCACCCTCGGAGTATAATGAGGATAATCCCAATACCCATCAGTTTATACAGTAAATGCAAATGATTTTTAAGGGGGTCAAATGGATAAGACTCAATATAATAACGTTCTAACTCAAAAAATATGGGTTGGCATGCATAAGCAATTGAGGTATTGTATCAAATTCAATCAGTAAGTTGGAGTAAGGGTGAATAGAGGGAATACTTTGGTGAGGAGAGTGTAGAAGTCTACTATGGACATCAGGTCTTCCAGCAGCCTAAGGAGGAAAAACTTAAACGCAAGATCCTCTTGAATTCAAATCTCAAAGAAACTAAAAGAAATTATAACAAAACTACAATACAACATTCATCATAATAGAGTCATAACAATCCATGTGAATCATTCAATCATGAACTCTCTCAGTATCAGAGGCAAATAAGATGGAGCAAGAAATATGACTTAGATTAACCAAGATATCTCAAAAACAAATACATAACCAGAGAACCAATGTTCTCATAAAAAATAATTACAATAGCAGGGAGCCTAGCTCAACCATTCGACCTTTTACAAAATATCAAAACTACCTATATATAAGAATAACTACTGCAACCATCAGGAGTGTGATTGGATTGTTGCATTCAAATTTTTTAGTTGGCGTCTGCTCTGTTAGACTGTGCAAACAATCTCCTGTTGTCAAACGTGAGCTCTAATCTTCCAATCCATTTCTAGCTTTCTATTTATGTGCTGAGACGAGGTCTCAATCACCGCTCTCATTCTCAATAGTTATATTCATCGTGATCAGGATGAGGCCTGACACCCATGAATGTTTTTATATGGTGCCAACAACTTTTGTGAGTCAATTTTGATGCCTCGAGGCCCTGCAAGTCTTCTTCTGTGACCAATATGGGCATTTTCGGAAACTCGAGCTTCAGGCGCCAGCTCCTTCTTCATCACTCCTTCATGCTTATGACTTAGGGCCATGACCTGGCCCTTATCCCATATGACGCTTCGGGAATACGCGCTTCAGGATATTTCACATTACTTGACTACAGATTCCCCGATGCCTAAATGACAAAATCACTCCTCTCAGGTCGATGGTCGAATATGCTATGCATCCGACGACCACGATTACTTCCTTGAAAACCTGAGTCACCAATCATGTGTTGGGTGCTTACCTTTATTCTTGGTCCCACCTCCTATGTGACCTCGCTATAACTTGGGGCTTATATTCAAGGCACTTCGGGACTTCGGGCACTTTGGGATTTGGCCCTTCGGGACTTTGAAATGTTTCTCATTTTAAAACTCCTGAAGTAAAACTCCCAGAGTGACAGATCCAATGACGCGTGGCTCTTGCTATTTGAACGGTCCAGATCTATTTTAGGCTTCAGCCATTGATTTTGGCCCTAGAATGAGTCGCTCTGATTGTTTTTCTTTGCGCTCATGGCTGCAGTCTGCAGCCCTTGACAACTTTATGTGATAACAATTACAGTTTTCAATATTATTGTAGTAGACCTTCCTCCAACATACAGAGATGTGTTGGGAAGAGACTGGACATCCATGATCAGTGGATATATAATGAACAATGGAAGTTGTATGATGATAACAGACAAGGAGGGAGTGATGATTAAAGTACCCCGTGAACCTATAAATCCCTTCTCTTTCAAGAAGAAGGGCAATAAATTGATGGAAGATTATATAGATGTCGAGATTGGAAACTATGATATCCTAGACATGGAGCACAATGAAATCCTAGAGTAAGTTCAAGGCGTGGGGAACCAAGATTGTTTGTTTGAAGGCTACTAAAGGATTTCATTTGATGGAGCATGTTCTAAATATGGGATCGGAGTTGGAATTGTTCTTTTGAGTCCAAATAAGACTATGCATCCCCGTGTTGTAATACTGGAGTTTTCATGCACAAATAACGAGGCAGAATATGAATGTTTGATCCAGGGAATGATCCTTGCACAGGAAATGAAAATAGATCATCTCGTTGTGACTGGAGACTCAGAGTTGGTCATCAATCAGGTTACCTAGAGGTATAAAATAAAAAAGGAAAGACTTAAGTTGTATTTCAAAAGAGTTAATGAAATGATGGAATCTTTCAGTTCCTTCAACATTGCTTTCATTCCAAGGGACAAGAATCACAAGGTCGATTCACTATCCTTGGCGGCCTCATTATCAAACCCAGACGATGTCCAAAGAAAAATGTATTTCCAGGTAGAAAGAGATTTTAGACCATCTGTTCCCAATAACGTTGAGTACTTGCAAGTATTTGAGAACGATGAACAACTAGAATTTTTGTTGTTAAACGATGATGATGAAGAAGAAGATAGCTCGTATGTCATCCCAAAATATTGTATACAAGATGAATCTTTGTTTACGAAAGAAAATCATGCCAAGAATCTCCTTGAATAAGTTTTAGTTCGAAAAGTGCAAGAAACGAGAAAAGTCAATATTGGAACGGACAAGTCCCCGAAATATGTCAACTTGGGAGTTGATTGCACCACTGAAGAGGTTGATCAATATGTTTCCTTATTCAAAGAATATATTGATGTGTTCACTTGGACCTATGATGATTTGAAATCTTACAATAAAATTAGATTCCAACATATCATTCCTTTGAGGGAAGAAGCGAAACCAATGAAACAAAAAATAAGCATGATGAATCCCAAGCTGAAACCTCCGGTAAAAATCGAATTGGAGAAGTTGAAGAAGGTAGGGATAATTTATCCCATCATACATTCAGACTGGCTTTCAAATCCAGTGATTGTAAGGAAAAATACCAGGAAAATCCATATGTGTGTTGACTTCAGAGACCTTAACAAAGAAAGCATAAAAGATAATTTTCCTTTTCCTAACATGGAGTTTCTTCTACAACAAGTTACTAGATCGGATTGCATGTCCATGTTGGATGGTTTCTCTAGATATAACTAGGTCTTGGTGGTTGAGGAAGATATGGAAAAGACAAAATTTATCACACCACGGGAGACATATGCATATGATAGAATGCCCTTTGTTTTGAAGAATGTTTGAGCCACATTTCAAAGGGCCATGGATCATGTGTTCAGCGGGTTGATAGGAAATTTTATGGAAGACTACCAAGATGACTTGATGGTGCATTCAAATAAAAGGGAGGATCATATCCATCATTTAAGAAATTTTTTTGAAAGATGTATATTATACGGTGTTTCTTTGAATCCAAAGAAATGTTTGTTCGTTGTGACTAAGGGAAATTTGTTGGCCCATATTGTATGCAAGGAAGGGATTTACATAGATATGGAAAGAGTTAAAGAAATAAACAATCTCAACCCCCCGACATCCAAGAAGGGAGTCTAGACATTCTTTAGCAAAATCAATTTTGTGTGAAGATTTGTTCCTGACTACACAAGCATCGTAAAGCCAATCAATTTGTTGTTGAAAAAGGAGCAGAGGATCGAATGGACAACAAATACTCATGAGGCGTTCAACAATATCAAAGGAGAAATCACCACTGCACCTATCCTCATCAATCTAGATTTCCAAAGAGACTTCATTATCTATTCATTTGCTACAGAGATAGTTGTTGCATCCATTCTCACTCAAAAAAATAGCAACGGAGAAGAACTCCCAATAAGTCTTATGAGAAAAACCCTACACGACTATGAGTTGAGGTATTCAGAAATGGAGAAGAAATCCTTGGCTCTTGTAAGATCAGTAGTGCACTTTCGGACATATATATTAAACTCCCATGTTATAGCTTATGTTCCCTCATCACCAGTGAAGATGCTTCTAAATCAACAGTTGAGAGAAGGAAAATGGGCTAACTGATTGGCAAAGATACAAGAATATGATATCGGGATTAAAAATTTAAAGGAAATAAAAGGACAAGGTTTATGCAAGCTCATCACGAATGGGGATTTGGTCAATGGGATGATTTCAATCTCAGTCAGAGAACCATTAGTTGATTAAGAATGGTATGTAGATATTATATTCTACTTAAGGTCCGGGAAATTTCCTGTCACCATTAATCCCAAGGAGCGAAGGACACTGAAGATGAAGGCGAATCAATATGTGTTGATTGCTGACATACTATTCAAAAGAAATTTTGATGGTATACTGCTAAGATGCGTTGATGAAATTCAATCCCAAGAACTAATCAGAGAATTCCATGAGGGAATATGTGGTGGAAACTTTGCACCTATTGCAACCGCCCACAAAATAATCAGAGCAGGATTTTACTAGCCATCAATATTCAGAGATTCATATGCCGCAATAAGGAAGTGTTTGTCATGCCAGCAGTTTTCAGAAAAAATGAAGAAATTTGTGATGCCTTTACAACCCATTGTGGTAGAACAATCGTTTTCCCAATGGGGACTTGATGTTGTTGAGTCGATTAATCCAAATTATAGAAAGGGGCATATGTACATTCTAACAGCCACCAATTATTTCACTAAATGGATGGAAGCGATGGTGCTAAAGAAGGTTGATGCTGAAGAACTAATTAAATTCTTCAACTACAACATTCTGTCGAGATTTGGTGTCCCTGATAAATTTATCACAGACAATGGTTCGATCTTCATCGGGTCAAAGTTCACAGAGTTTTGTGGACAATATGGAATCATCATGGGTCAATCATCGAATCATTATCCACAAGGTAATGGCCTTGCTGAATCCACAAACAAAATGCTTGTGCAGATACTGAAGAAAATCGTTGATAGTAACCAAAGGAATTGGCATCTAAAGCTGACGAATGCATTATGGGAAAGCAAAACGACTCCAAAGGATAGCAAAAGGATGTCTCCATATATATTGGTTTATGGGAAAGAGGTGAAAATGTTTATTAGTCTCAAGCTCAACGCATTAATCTTTGTGGTTAATACCGAGGATACAGAATATAGTTCACCCATCCAAAGGAGAATTAATCAGTTGTTGAAGTTGGAAGAGGAGCGAAGCAAAGCCCTGTATCGAACTTCTCATATGAAGCAGAGCGTCAAAAGATATTTTGATCAGAGCACAATTGTGAAGAACTTCTAGAAGGGAGAGTTGGTGTTACTTTGGAACAAGCCTAAGGAGAAGTTTTCCATACATACAAAGTTTCAAGGACTTTGGATCGGACCATATGTCGAAGAGAAGATATTGGATTTTAACCCCTATATGCTCCAAGACATGAAGGGAAAAATATTAATGTTTCCTGTCAACGAGAAACATTTGAAAGGTTTCTTCTCCTAAGACTTTTTCATTATCATTGTACATAATTTTATTTTTGTTCAATTTGTATATTCTTACTCTGACTCCATAGCCCAATGGGAAAAAGCACCTGGTCACAAGAGATTATGGATTCTTGACAACCCATAGGGGGTTATCATCCCACAGTTGGAGCCTGTTGTTGAGATCAATTATTTCTTTTGAAATTTCCCTCCCCTTTTCTATTTTCCTAACTTCTTTTCTCCCCTCTTCCCAAAAGGAAGTAATCTGGACGTCTGGAATCGCTCATTTAGGCTGTGTCCCAGAGATTTTTGACTGTAAAGAGTTGTTTGCCTGGTGCACCGAGAGATATATTCCAAGCCAGCAGATCATTCAATTGTGGTACCATTCCCCTATCTCTCTGTCACCTCAGGTATTTCGTAAGATGCTGAGACTTCTCGAACCGACATTGACCTTCAAGGGTGAAGATTGCAGAGAATTATTAAAGAAGCATGACAATGGGTTGGGCCTTTTACTTGAGTTCTTGGAGAACCCAACAACCGTCCTCGAGGACATCACGAGATTTCAGGTTGGCTCATTAAAAAACATTTTACGGGAAATTGCTTAGCTTTTCACGAGGGTAACAATACAAGAAACTACATCTAACATTTCCCGCATGATTCTTTACATTTTATACTTTATGGTCAAGGAACATGCCATCTTCGATTGGGGAAAGTTGATTTCCATTAAAATATATTCCCAAATGTCACAATACAAGAAGGAAAAGAAATTATTTATGTCCTCTGATTTGGTTTTCGTGATAGCACATTGCTATCAGTTTCCGAGATTATCTGTGTAAGAAGGTAAACTGTGAATTCGACCTGTTAAGGTTTTGGTATCAAACATTATGGAGGCACAAATCCTCCCAGCATTTTTATGAAGTTTTTAATGACTTTGTCTTATTTTTTAAAGGTTTTTTGTTTGGAAAGGACACCCCCAGGATGTATGACCAGGCGAATAAGTTCCTAGATAGGAAGGGGACACTGGAAAAAATGGAGAATTACAATGACATAAGGATTTTTGGTTTCAAGGAAAATCCTTCCGTCCTTCCATGCCACATATCTAAAAAAATGTTTTCTACTGAAGTAGCAAGGCAATACAACTATTGGTTGCATCTTTTCCATGAAAAGAGAAAACAAAAATTCATACCTCTACCTTGGAAAGTTGGGGACTTCATATTCAAAAATATGAACAAGATTGATGAATTTGCAGGCCTCTTCCACAACCTGAATCTAAGATATGTTGAAAGGATAAAAGGGTTCTACCCTAGCAGAATTTTTGTAGAACATCTACTGGAAATTAGCTTCATCAATTCTTTTATTAATATTGTTATGAATGAAGACAGAGATAATGACTCGAGCACTCCTGCTCATGACACTGGTGACCTGGAAACAATACTCAGCACCAATGAGTCATAAAAACAGAAAGGAAAAGGTCCCGACGAGAAGAGTGCCCAATCCCCAACTGTCACTCCAAAAAGTATAGAATCTTGGAGTAGTGCTCCAACGGCCCACCCAATTAAGAAAGAGACCCACATGTCTTCAGGGGGAGCAGGAGATAAGAACCCTCCTTCGGAAAAAATTGAAAGCTCCCATAAAATTCCCTTGAGGAAGAAATGAAAAAATATTTTGCAAGAAGATGAAGAAACTCGAGTCGAAAGTGACATCCACAGATTCTTCCTTGAAGATATGGAACTTGAGACTGATATCAAAAAAGTGTTCCCCAACACTAATTAGCCAGGGGACATGACTCACCAAAATCCTATCATGGAAATAATTGAGAGTGAAACCTTCGATGAAGAAGGGTCTTTTGTATTTCAGAGCGTTGTTTTTTACAGCAAGTCCAAAAATTTAATTATTGAGAAAAGAGATGTAAAGAATAAAAAGGGGAAATCTCATTCAGAGGTTAACCTACGAAACATGTGGCCTTCCAAAATTTCCCAAATTCACCGAGAAACTGGAGATGCTCTAGACGATTCTATTGGAGGCCTTGAAGCAGAGAACGCCAAGTTAAAGAAAAGAGTCAAAGAATTGGAATAATCTTTAATGCCTCTTCCAGTACTTGCTATTCCTTTAGCAATAGTTGGGCCTACCACACCTACAGCTAAACTGAAAGGATCTTCAAGCCTACTCACATAAGCGAGGGGCTATGTGGAGAAGAACATTAAGAAAAGAATGGAATTAATTACAGAGTCTTGGGAGATGTCAAAGAACATGGTCTCTTTTGGAATGAGAGCACATGCCTTCCATGAATATTTACAAGCGGATTTGAAAAATGAAGAAGGTTTTTACCTTGACACGGTCATACCCTTCAGTTTTAAAGTTACCAATATGATAGAGTTGAGAAGAAGAGAGGAGGATCTCCCTTCTCCGAACCAGATTAAACAACTGAATGCATGCTGGAAGGAAAAGGTTAAAAACTTGAATATTATTTTCTAAGCATGTGACCAAGCTGTATTGAAGAAGGAAGAATTATTCAAAACGTCGACTGAGATAGACCCAGTCGGGAGCACCAATGAGGTCCAAGACCCCAAATTGATTCTCAACTTGTTGTTCCTAACCAAGAAAGACTTTGACGAACAAGTTGAGATCTTTAAAGGGTTATAATTTGAAAATTTTTATGGAATTCTTGAGTATAATGAAGATGACATAGATAACTGGCTACTAGATTATTCAGTAAAAAATCAAGATATTGAAGAAGCTTTGTGTAATATTTCCATTGATATAAGGGACTTGGAGGGCGATCTTTTCAATATAAAAATCCAGCATGAAATCAACGTGGCACCAATGAGAAGCTACATCGAAGACTGGTTATAAAATCTATCGACAAACTGATCGATGAAGGGCAAAAGGAAGCTGAGATGGTTCTTGTAACTGTCGATGAAAGCAATAAAAGGAAATCAACAAGCAAGTGACAAGAGAGAGATACCATCATAGTCTTGTTGTCTTCCACCGCCCACTTTCTTCCTTCTACAAAATTCATTCTTATATATATATTTTTCATGGTCTGCATGAGCCCCAATCCCAGTCTTTATGACAAACACATTTAAATTTCGAAGAATATGTAATAAACTATATATTTTTTAGAAATTTCAAGAGAGCTATTTTGGGAACAATATCGAATGTACTTTGTAAACCAGTTTTATGAATATAAAGTATTTGAGGTTGATATATCATTATCTTTATTTGAGTTGTCCATGTATTATTCTATCAAAGTTCTCTTATGCATGCAAATCATTTTATTTTATTTTTATGTGATCATAAATCTTTATCCCGACTATGATGGATGTGAGGAAATTTTGCTTATTTACTTTAAATGTGTGAATGTGTGTGGTTATTGGTCCATTCTCAAGAACTTTCTTTAAAAGAAAATAAAAACATTTTTCGTTTTTGCATCTTTACTTTTTCTTTGAATATCATGAAGGACCTCTGTAAAAGTCCCACATTCTGAAGACCTAGAGTCCCACGAAAATCATAACAGAGGAGTACCACCTCTATAAAAACGCAGGGGAATTTGTATCCTCATGAGGTTGTCATTTCGGTCCTAATGGATTCAAGCATCAAAAAGAGCGTAGGCTTCCACTTGGTTATTGGATGTGATTCCCAAACTCCAAGAAAAGGTAGTTCAAATATGTCCCCCTGGGGAAAAGATAACCCCACCCACTCCTGCCACCCCTAGAAATATTCTTCTTATGATAAGGAGTTTTATGCAATTGTGCAAGCACTGAAGAAATGGAGACATTACCTCATGTCGAAAGAATTTTTTATGTACATTGACAATCATTCATTACAATTTATAAGTAGTCAACCAAAACTAAATCAAAGGCATGCTAAGTGGGTTGAATTTTTGTAGAATTTTACCTTTCTGATTAAACACACAAGTGGTAAGGAAAATAAAGTTGTTGATGCATTGAGTAGAATTAATTTAATTTTTCAATAATTTCAAGTCAACACTTTAGGGTTTCATGGTTTAAAAGAAATGTATCAAGAGGATGTAGATTTCAAAGATGCCTATGCAGCTTGTGAAAATCCAGTTTCCAGCAATAGGAGTCAATTGTTAGACTATATGCTACAGGAAGGATTGTTGTTCAAGAACATTAAGTTGTGCATATCCAAGTGTTCAATGAGGGAGAACCTGATCTAAGAGAATCACAGTGGAGGACTGTCAGGACATTTTGGATAGGATAAAACTTTTTCTTAGGTAAATGCTTTTTATTTTTGGCCTGGTATGCAGAATCAAGTGAAAATATTTGTAGAAAAGTGCAGAATTTGTCATCATGCTAAAGGGAGAAGTCAGAATACATGGTTGTATCAACCACTACCAATTCCAAGTAGGCCATGGGATGCAATGAGTATGGAAGTTGTGTTTGGATTACCAAGAACAAAAAAGGTAGTGATTCTATATATGTTGTGATAGATAGATTTTCAAAAATGGCTCATTTTATTACTTGCACCAAAACTAGTGATGCTACAAATATTGACAATATGTTCTTTAGAAAGGTGGTAATATTGCATGGTTTACCCAAAAGTATAGTTTCAGATAGAGATACTATATTTGTGGGACACTTTTGGAGAACCTTGTGGAAGAAACTTGGTACTAATCTCAGTTTTAGCTCAACCTATCACCCACAAACTGATGGGAAAACAAAAGTGGTAAACAAAAGCCTGGGAAATATTTTGAGGAGATTTGTGAATGAGGATCCCAAGCAATGGGATTAGATGCTTTCTCAATCTGAGTTTGCATATAATGACTCACCAAATAGGAGCACATAGATGAGCCCATTTCAAATTTTGTATGGAATGAATCAAAGGGGAGTGTATGAATTGAGAAATTTAGGAAAACAAGAATTGAGGAGCGATGATGGTGAGGATTTTGCAGTGAGTATGCAAGAGTTACAGGAAAAGGTCAAGAATAAGTTGCAAGAAAGAAACCATCAATATAAGCAGAGGGAAGACATGAGAAGGATGCTAGTGAATTTTGAAGTTGGTGAATTGTTCATGGAATACCTAAGGAAAGAGAGGTTTCTTGTAGGAACCTATAACAAAATGAAACTTAAAAATATTGGGAAATGTAAAATTTTAAGAAAATTTTCTCCTAATGCATATGAAATAAAACTTCCAAGTGGTGTTGGAATTTCTCCAATATTTAATGTTGTAGATTTGTATCCCTTCAAGGCGAAAGAAGATGTTTCGGCAGATGAACCTATAAGTGATGGATGGAGATCATACCATAGGATGGAAAGAAATACTATCCAGAGAAAAGCAAAAGGAGGTTGAGATAGTATTGGATATGAAGGTACTAAAGTGAACCAGAGGCAAAGACTATTTCCAGTACTTAGCCAAATGGAAAGGTCAACCAGTGAAGGATGCTACTTGGATGATAGCAACAGAAATTTCCAAGTATGGCGCAGACCTTGAAGACCAGATGAATAGTTATTTTCTTCCCCGGGAGTTTGATGTAGGAGCATCTGACAGTAAAATCGAGAATTGATCACATGGGTCAATAAACATTTATCAAGGGAGTTGGTTTCCTAATTTTTCGTTTATTTGTAATAGTTAGAATGATATATTTAGAAGGTATTAAATATTTTATGGCTTGAAAGGTGTGAGTGTTTTCCTATGTAATAGAACATAAATACTAAGTTAGGAAGTTTGGTCCTCAACAGTGATTGGAGCTTGTTTTTCTGTTGCTCTACTAGGAACCACTATCTCCACATTAAACACAGTCTTGCATATTGAATCAAATTTCTTATGAAGCAAGTTCAAGTCCTCAATGATGGCCTGTTGTTGCTCACCCTATTCATCTACAACCTATGATATGATGGTTTTGTTAATGTAGTATAGTCTATCATTCTAAATATTTTGTGTCCCTAGACTTGGATAAACTGGTATCTGGAACCTAGGCTAGATATTCTTCTTCTAGATTAGATTTGGGTGTCACCCTCCTCTTCTTATAGATTTGTTTCTCCATTTTGTCTATTTCTTTCCTGATATGTTCCATAAATCTATTATGGTAGTCCATCGTTGCTTTCATATCCTCGGCCTCAGTCCTGGTGATTCTTTGGGATGAATTTATGTGGTGGTAATCCCTTGTTTGTAGCCTGGTCTTACTACACTAACCCTCCTCCTAAACCCCATTTCCATCCTTCATCCCTTATGTTTTTATTGCTTTATGTTTTATATAGACCTAGGTCAGGGATAAACACCTAGAGGATATGTTGACAGGTTGACTACACATGAATGAGGGATGCTTATGGTTGGTAATGGGATCTCTTGAGACACCACCGATCGCAAACCCCACTTTGCCAACCCCCAACTCCACTCTATTTACTGGAATATGAACTAGGAAGTGCCCGAAGGTGGTATTATCTCTAGTAAGCATCCACCACTAGATGAAAAGTATCCATAGGGACAAGTTCCCAGTTATGGACACTAAGATATAAGATAACTCGAGTAGTCGTGAAACTCTCAGCTCAGATATTTTAAAGACCAAGACATCAAGCAAATTAACCTTACCTTCATGTCGAATAACCATAGACTGAATGCTTGGTACCAATATGTAGCAGGGCCTAATAAACCATCCTTATTCATCATCCACTTGCAATGATATTTCTGTGAATCCAGACACCCTGCAATATTAATTAAGATGCTCATTACCCGAACCATCATAAAATCATTGGGATGCCAAGTTGTTGTGGATTGAATGCAGAATGAAGAGGTGGTACTGTACTCATTGTACAACTACCTATTGTGGTGGTGTTTGGCCAACACCTGGGCTCCTGCCTAGGTTGTCGTGTTGTCACCCTATTCAAGGAGAGATTAGTCTTCTTAAATACCATTGACTTATTACAATAAATCAATGCATCAAAAGAACCCTTGTTAGATAAATTGGATATAAATGGTTTAATTTTCAACTATATCATGATGTTGAAGCTAGTTTGGACTAGAATCTATCATTGTCGCTTCATGTGGCTTTCATTTGTGGGAGTGTCATATTTGGGTGAGTGCTAGAGCTTAGGTAGAAAATACATACCATAACACTAAGCTAAGAATAGTGTTGGATAGTGATTCTAGCTTGTGAAGTGTTATATTTGACAGGAATATAACAAGTAAAGGGATTTCCACTATAGGAGTGGTTATTGTGTATTGTGTGAACTTAGTGAAGTGAAGCGTGGTGTGAAGAACTATTAAAAGCAAACAACAAAGGAATAATGTAGCATAACAAACTAGACCATCCACTAGAATAAGTGGAAATATGATTTTGAAAAGCACATTCAGAAGGAGAAATGTGTCAGGGACATTTTTGCAATTAACAAAACAAAGCAAATTTTGGATATTCGTGAATGGGAAAAAGAGGTGGAAGCATTTATCAAAACTCATTAAAGGAAGAAATTTGAGCTTAATGAGCAGGTAAAATCCCTATAATTGTTGGTTGGTCGAATAGTGACTCACCTTGGCCTTCTCCTAGAAGTGGTTACATCCCCCCCTCTTGAAAATTATACCCATATGAGGAACCCTCTATTGCATTTCCTTGGCTTAGGAGGACCATAGGGACACATTAAGCTCTCAAGATCTATAAATGGACTATAGGATAGGTGAGGTCAAGCCTGTTGTCAAATTTGTGAATGAGAAGTGTTAGGTTGATGATGAAGCATCAAAACAACATGCAAGTTGCAACCCATCATAGATAAATAAATCAATACTTTTACTTTTAAACCTCTTTATGTTTTATCATTGTTGGCATAGGGGCAGACCTAGGGTTCAATGCTTCAATAGCGCACCAAAAAAACCCTAACTATCGGCCCTTTTGGAAACACCTGCGAAGCAGATGAAGTCTCACCCAAGGTAGAGGCAGGGGGGTTGCGGGACTCAAGTGTCTACAACCTAGCTGGGACACAGATCTGTGATCACAATACTTAACAGAGCACTTAGAACTTAACATTCATTGGTCTTTTAACCCTTATTCACATCACAGGTTAAACCCTTGGTTACAAAACAACGCATATTTAATAAAGATCTAAGTACATATAACCATTCAGTACATAACATCCGAGAAGATCTAACATTCATTCGTACCTAAAGCACTAAGCATCAGTAGATCTATCTGTTACACATCAATATCAGTGCACTAAGCAGATAAATACATTAATATCATAAAAAACATAGCACAAAGCACATCGACACGGGATATACGCGGTTCACCCCAGTGTGGGGCTATGTCCACCAACTCTTCTTCTCTTCTTTATTAGTCCCTTCAATCTCCTTACATCCACCAAGCCACAAATCTAACTCCGCCTAGGAAAGGAGATCTGTGCACACCTCGCCAGATTTTCCTTCCCCGAGTTAGATCAAAGTACAAAGCCATACCCAGTCTCTGCACAATGTACTTACAAAATCCTTGCACTTAGCTCTACAAGCCTTGACACATCTTCTTGCACATAGCTAATATTAGCACTAAGCCATCGACCCTTTCTTACATCGCCTAGCTACTTATTTATACATTTCAAAAGAGTCCTAAGCATGGGTAAACCCATGGGTCGACATCCCATACATGTTACATAAACCCTAAAACCCCACGATCTCTGCTTTGCCTGGGCGCTCCATCTTTGACCAGCCTGTCGAAGTCCCGAAAATGGTCAAACAGGACCAAAGTTTCCACAGAACTTGGTCGAGGGCCAACAGGCCCCCAAAACTCACCTGTGACTCATCCTGAGTCACTCTGATTTGGGAAACACTACTTCAAAGGCCTCAAGATTAGCTTGATCTGCCTCGACTTGTTGTTTCACCAAGGCCTCCTGCTCGATGAACTCCTGAATGAATTTCTCGGTGACAGGCCCTTCCAGGTGTTGTTCCACTGCTACGACCACCTATTCTAGTTGTGATCCTTGTCCCTTGATATTTTCAAAGAGGGTGCAGGATTCATCCTGCATCAGCTGGAGTTGTTATGTCACCTCCATGACTCTACTCTAGATGGCAGTGACATGTTGCTGGACGACGCGATGCTCCTGCGATCTCTTCATTTTCCCAACGGCCGTAAGCTGCTTCAACTGCACTTGCACTGTTGATGCTTGTTTCTTCGCTTCTTGGAGATGTGCCTCCAATTTCCTCATCTCTAGGTCTTTTGCAAGGCTCTCATAGGTCTGCGCACTTCGATTACTTAATTGCTTGCATTTTAAAGCCAATGCCTTGATTCTTTCTATAACACTCCTGCCAGTTTCTTCCCTTTGATCTCGCACTTCTTACGGAGTGCTCGGCACTGCTTGCATTTCTAACTCTGCTACTCTTGCTTGAAGTTGTTGAATGGCCTCAACGAGCTTCCCCACTTGGCTCTCAGTTGTCTCTTCTTCCATCTGAGCCAATCCTGGCATAGAGCGAAGTTCTCTAGTTACTGCCTCTCTAACCCTCATCTTCTCCATGAGCAGTTGGTCTTTCTCTTTTTGGATATGCTCTCTGTCTTCTTCAAACTTTGCACTAAGGTCATCTTTCTCTTGCTGCGCAACCTGACATTGCTATAGGGCTTCCTCCTTTTCTTGCTTCAAGACCTCTGTGGCCTGCTCTTTTTCTTCCTGTACTCGACGAAGGTGAGCTTCTATGGCATCTACTATCCTTTGTAGTTGGGTGGGCTCATCCCCCAATTTTGCACCTTTTGATGACGACGGCACAATAGACACTGCGCGAATCGAATAGAGAGATTGTTGTACCCCCTTTAGCTCCGCCTCGATTCTGTCATACATTGTCTCCTGCTTTACTTCGTTTTGCTGCAAGATATCCTCTGAATCATCTACTACAGCTGCGATGATGAGGTCAATATCATCTACTGTGAGTACATTCTATGACTGAGGCTTAGTGGCTCGTGACTTCTTTAGCGCTCAGGGTTTCTTTGGAGAAAAATTCCTTTTCTTTGAAGTCTCGGCCTCTGTAAGGGGATCTTTCAGCGGTGTCACTTCACCCTCTTCTTTCTTGTCTTCTTCCCCTCCCTCTTCTTGGTTTACTTCATCACCTCCTCCTCCTCTAGGTGAGTCAAGGGCAGTTTCCTCCGATGCATTGTTTATCTCCTGAAATTCCTCCTTCTTTTTCTTTTTCTTAGCGCTGCTCAGTCCATCCCACTCAGTCCTGGTGACCATAGGAATTCCGATGAGGTCGCGGTTGGAGAGTTTTGCATCTCCAATTGGTACAAGGAATTCTGCAGGTCATTCCTTGGTTATCTCCTCCATATCTTCCTCAGTCAATTTATAGTAAGACTGCAACTCCTCATTATTTTCTTCCCCGCGCGCGATGATATATATGAAGTGTCAATCTGCGTGGAACTTCCCGAGTGGACTGAACCTATGGAGTGTATTCGGCATCATTCGAGGGAATGATTCAATGGCCCACGTGAGCTGTAAGTAGTAAGTGTGGAAGACAACATTCTACTGCCACTGCTTCGCCATATCATGTGTATACCACAAGGTGGTGAACCTCGTGGCCAGTGATTCTGATGGCTCGATTTCTGGGAATGTTGCTCCCTTCGGCATCTCCCAAGAGAAAAATACAATAAGAATCAACAACCAATTGAAGTGGAATTCATAACCTTGGTCCTGCGCTTCGCGATAGTCCTTCTCCAACTCGTTGACGAGGTAGCTCGCCCAGTTCATCTGCATCCCTTCAATGCACTTCCCTGTGAGGTCGATGATGAACCTTGTAACTTGCGTTGGTCAGTTCTTCCTCATGAGCTTTCCATTGATCAGCTGAAAAGGTAGGCACATTGCGCCATCTTGGATGGAGGATACCTTGTAGCCTCGCTTCCCCTTCTCCACATCGTCGTAGGTTTCCTTTATTCGTTGCGCCACGGAGTGATCTACAAGCTTCCCTGGATAGAACTAGTGAGGGTCTGGTCCGCTCAATCCAGTGATCATGTGGATTGGCATTGTATCCACAGTCGCGTGCCTATCTAACCATATATAGCCTCCATGGTAGCACGACAGGAGGCGTTTAACGCACGTGTTAACCTCCTGATGTCTATCGAAGTGGGGTATCTTCATGACATTGAGGATGGTGGACCTCACGATATCCTTAATCCACGACTGGGGGACTATCTTCGACTTCTTCCCAGTTGTCTTCGTCAGGTAGCGATGCAGTGTGAGTAGCGCATAATTCTTCATGTCTCCATTGTAAAGTTGTTGATCTTAATATCAGGGATCAGTCCTAGCTGCGGTCCAACTGTGTGTATCCCCTTCGGGAGGTACACAGTGATTAGCATGTACTTGAAGTCATGCAGGACGCTATCGCAACTAACCGTGCTAGCCAGAGGCGTGATGTAGTCAGGAAAGACCAATGGGATCAGCTTTATGTTCGTCAGGTCGTCGAGGTGCTTGCTTCTCTTCTCTGTCACAGTTCGGGATGGCCAAGATCGATGTCTAGTCGATGGGGATGCTTGAAATACTTGCGTCGATGAGGCTTGCG
>JASDQU011029213.1:10114-40423 GCA_032191745.1 Picea mariana
CTTGTTTCACCTTGCCCTGTGTAGTGTCGAGTTCACCTATCACCCTCATTGCTTCATCCTACAATGTTCCTAAGCGTTGCTAAAGGATTTTCTATTGATCCCTTATATTTTCCACTTCCACGTATAACTACCTCTCTGCCAAAATGGTTCAAACGTTCAGTTGGTGGAAGTGTATTTATTCTTTCTTAAGCTTGTTGTGCCTTTTCTTGAGCTTCTCTTAATTTGGCCTCCATGGCCTTCATCTCTAGATCTTCCACCAAGTATGTCCATATATGTGCACTCTCCTTGCATATTTTTATGCACTCTTCTTCTACCTTCTTCATGTTGGTGAATGGTGTCATTGCCATCCTTTCTCTTCCTTCTCTCACTTCCGATAGAATTTCTAGCATACCTCACAACTATAGGACCTCGATTTTTTATCATAAGCCTTTGATGACTTCGTCAATATTCAATACATGGTCTTCCATAGTAGCTTCTACTACTATCGATACCTCTCGTATTTCTTTGTACAACTTTTGGATGGTCTCTTATGTCTTTTGCACCATATTCTCGGCTTCATCCTTTTCATTTTGCACTTTCTTGGCCCTTTCCTTGGCCTAATTCTTTTCGTTCTTTACTTTTTCCACTTTCCCTTATGCTGCACCCTTTTGTTATAGAATAGTTTCATACTGTTGCAGTAATTGAGCCCTTTCATCCTATACTTTGGTCAATTTTTGGTGTGCTTCATCTCCTCAAATCTTAATCTCATGCAACATGCCCATTTGCAAGCTTTGTAATATGTGTTTCAACATTTGTGACACCACTATGTTCATATAGCTTATTGCCTTTACCTATTCTTGTAATTTTGTCGTTGGAAACTCAATTTTGTTTGTCTCAATTTGCAACGTTATGTTCACAACTTGTAGCTTGGTTAAGGATGGATGAGTATTCTCTTCTTCCTCCACTAGAATTATGGGTGTTCCCCCCTCTATCCCACGCTCTTTTTTTATGTCGGATGCTGCCAAGAGATTTTGTAGTCTTACCAACTTCTCTTGCACCTTTTGGCTTTTCTCTTCTTGTTTCTTCGTTGCTTCCTCAATGAATTCCTCTATGACGTCTCATACCTGATATCTTATTTAGTCCATGTCATCATTGGTCAAATTGTATACTAGGGGTACATTGTGTTCTTTGGTCTTCTTACACTCCCCTCTTATTGGCTCCTTCCCTTTATATTTTATTTTCCTTTCTGTCACGGGAACTCTTTGTTGTGCCTCTATTGTTGATGGCCCAGGTGTATCTCCTGCTTCATTATTCTGGTCATTCCCCTACCCTTCATCCATTTCTTCATTACTCTTATAGTGTTCTTCTTCATCTTTTGAATGCCCCATTTTTTCTACAGGGGTTTTCCACCCATCTTCCCAATCATTCACAATCATACATACATCCTATGTTTTCAACCTATAGTTGGTTGGGAGCCATTGGCGCGAAGGGTCCTTCTTTTCTTGCACATACACATGGTGCATGCTTGCTTTGAATCATGCCATATCCTTGTAAGTTTCCACTGTCTTCGCTGAGATACGTGGTATATTTTTTATTAGATACTTGATATTTTTAAAGTATACAAAAAATGTAACATTATTGTCCTGTTTCCTCCTTTTGTTTTTCGTATGCCATAAGTTTTCATACTGTATGACTATATTAACTCTACCATTTGTTCCCATGCATTGGTAATAGATCTGTTCCTACCATCCTACCAATAAAATCAAAATCAAAATCCATGCATAATGAAATGATGTACCATTCTCCTGGGCCTCGATACTGTCTATCAAAAATTGATTCACCAATAAGGTGGCCCAGTTCATTTGGACTCCTTTGGAATATTTTTATGCGACTGTGATCATTGCAGCCAGTACTTCATCCTTACAAAACTTGTACAACAATTTGCAGGCCAACACCTGCATTTAAAACTAAACATGATTACCATTGATGTTTGTGATATCCAATCCCCTTTTCCCCTGAAGGTATGAAATTTATCCTTCATTGATTCTGATAGGGCTCTTTCCCTTACCTTGTTGAACAAAATGGTCGGATCCTTGCCTGCTTTCGGTAGCCCTGTGATTCATGCAATCATTGTAGTATCAATTAACATTGGTGGTTCAAGCAAAATTGTCCCTCCATAGACTCATATGAGAAGTAATTTGATGTAGGAATTGATTTCCATGTTGTTTCTAAAGTGTGGAACCTCCAACAGGTTCAACATTCTTGACTTCTCAAGTCCTGTTGTCCACATCTATGTTACTAGCAATATCGATTCAGTGCCCGGTATGCTCCTAGTGAACAAATACTTTTCCCTACTAGATCGGGAAACTTTTGCTCGTCTGTGATATCGTGATCCACAAACTTGAGGGTGACAACCTTGCTGAGCATGTCTCCTTTCACACTTACACCAGGTGGAACTGGTGATGTTTCCAGTGGGTATTTCCCATTAGCTGGTACTTTGACATGGGGTGCATTATATTTCCTTGGTGGGATATTATTCCTATGGATGCTTACCTATGAAGTCGAAGTCGAAGCTCCAGGTATTTCCTCCACCTCTGGTGCATCTGCTAGTTGTTTCGATTTACTTCATGTCGTTATTGATGGCCCTCCAACTTTCAGCGAGGCCATTGTTTTATGTAAAAGGTTCCTTTACTTTCTTTGCGGTTGTTCTAGTGTAGTTGTATTTCGACTCTAAGTCACTTGGGTATGCTCTGGTTTGCTCTGGTTCACTCTCTCTTGCATGCAATTATTAGTAACAATGGTTTACGCTTAATGACCTTTGACTATTTTTGTGCCTCCTTTCCAATTGTGCATGTCTCTTCACACCTTAACTAAATTGTACAATCCACCAATGAGGTTGATGAATGGTTAAATAAATGAGCCTTTATTACTAAATCTGTTGTGTGATTTTTCCCTCGTAGTTCCAATCCATTGTGATTTCCAAAATATTTTTCCATTTAATATTATAAGACATCTTTATGACATGTCATGACTCATTACCATATTATCGTCGTCTTTTTCATTCTTTAATGATTCCAACGGTATTTTCAGTTCCAAACTATGAAATTGTTCGTTCTTTTGTATATGTCTGCTTCACAGTCTTTTGCTTCTATGCATTATTTTCTTAATTGGTGCAATTTCATCATGATGTGCGATAATCATTCTTTCTGCACAATTTTTTATATCCTTGTACTATATACTCTTTTTCTTTTTCTATATCTACTTTTTTTTTTCTCTTCCTTTTTTTACTTTTATATTTTTTTTCTATGTTTTACCTTCCCACTATAGTAGAATTACTATGATACATGTGTTCTGGCGCAACCTAGATTACTGTGCAGACTGTTATCTGTCTCTATAGAATTTTAGTCAACTTCCATTCACCATTCCTCCAAGGACTTCTCCATTCAGGGTTTCCAACTGCGTAGCACTTGTCTCTATTACATGTTGAATTACATATAGTCCTAAGCAATGCATTATAAACTTTCTTGGATGATACATGAAATTGTTGTCATAGAGTAATACTAAATCTCCCATTTGAAACTTTTTCTATTTAATGTGTTGATCATGCCATGCCTTTTATCTAGACTTATGAACTTGCTTATGGAAACCTGTGACAAAACGATCTTCCTCAAGATGTACCAACTGTGAAAATCACCCCTCTAGTGTGCCATAGTCTAAAAGGTCAATGATTGTTGTAATGCACAAGCTAGGTAGAGTAAAATCCATTGGCATTACTACTTCTTTCCCATAAACCAACCTAAAAGGTGTCTTCTTTGTCAACTTTTTTCTTGTTGTCCTGTAGGCCCATAACCACAGGAACTCTTAAGTCCCAATCATCTCTCCCTACATTGAATATTTTTTCCAAAGTATTCTCCAGGATTTTGTTGAAAGCTTCCACTGTCACATTGGCCTGAGGATGATATGGGGTATTCTTCTAATGGTGAGTTTTAAACTCCTCATTCAACATTGCAATTTTATTATTCAAAAAGTGTGTTCCTTTAACATGAGTAATATGTGTATAAATCCAACTCGTGTGACTACATTCTCAAAAAGAAATTGCATAGCCATATCTTTAGTGTAGTCTATGATTGGTGTTTCTTCTACCTATCTTGTCAAATACTTTGTGGCAGTGATTATGTACCTTTCCCCTGATCTTCTTTCTTGTGGGTTAATTGGCCCCACAAAGTCTATGGCCCATTTCTCAAATTCTTGTAATGTAACTTCTATATTTAAATTCATTTCGTCCCTCCTAGATAGCTTTCCCACTCTTTGGCATACATCGCATTACTGACAGTATTCCTCAGCATGTTTAAGAAGTGTGGGCCACCAAAGCCCTGCACACCAAATATTTTGTGTAGTTTCTATCCCTACATAATGTCCTCATTCAATCCCATCATGCACTTATTCAAGTATCATTGGTATTTCTTTTTCCAACACACATCGTCTCAATATTCCATCTGCACCCAACTTGTATAAATTCCCTGCAATCAATTAATAATATGCAGCTTTCACTACCAATTGTTTCTTCTGTGAGAATTTCATATCTGATGGAGCTATTCTTGTACTTAGAAACTGTACGATGTCTGACAAGTAGTCATCCACCATATTAAATACAAATATATGTGCATCAGTGAAGTTGTCATATAAATTTTCTGCATATTCTCCTGATAGTATGCATGATAAATGATATGTCCCTACATTCAACTTCCTTGGTTTCACCACAACCTCAAAAGTGTATTCTTGAAACAATAATATCCATCTACATATCCTCCCCCCAACACTATATTTTTCACTAACTATTTTAATGTAGAATGGTCTATGTACATCTTAAAGTGAGACCCCAATAAATAATGTTTGAAAATTTGTAGCACATATACCATTGCCAATCCTTCTCGTTCTGCAGTGGTGTAATTATTCTCTACTATAGAAAACTTCCTACTTGTGAAAGAAATTGGGTGATATATGTCTCCCTCCTCTGGTTGAAATAGTGTTGCACCCAAGGCTATGGAATATGCATCTACATGAACATGGAACTCCTTGTTCCAATCTAGAAAGATCAAAATCGGCACGGTCACTAGTTTTTTATTTAATTTTTCCAGACCCTTATGACAGTCCTCGTTCCATTGGAACTTTGCTTCATTCTTCAGAAACATTTCCATCGGTGTTGTGATTTGCACATAGTCCTTGATAAATTTCCTCTAATAGCCTGTATGACCCATACTTTCCCTTATTTTTCTGACTGATGTAGGGTTCTAAATCCATAATCACTACAATCTTGGCAGGATCTACTAGTAACCCCTTCTTGCAGACTACATGTCCCAACAAAATTCCAAATGGTGCACAAAAAATACACTTCTTCAAGTTCAACAAAATTTGACACTATCCACACCTATCCAACATTATCCTGAGTACTTCTATGTGACCCTTCAGTAGACTAAACACCATACAATCATCCAAGTACACTTCAAGGAACTTAGGAATAAATTCCTTGAATGTTGCAACCACTACTCTGGAAAAAAATGTAGGGGAATTCTTTAATCCAAAGGGCATTATAGTATACTAATAAATTCCCCATTCTATCATGAAAGTAGTCATGTACTGGTCCTCTCGTGCAATTTTTATTTGATGGTACCTTGAGAATACATCTGTAAAAGAGTAAGTCTCTTGGCCTCCTACATTCTCCAGTACCTCATCTATGAATGGTGTTGGGAATGGATCATGTAAAAAAACATTATTCAGCTTCCTCATATCCACACAGATCTCGATTTCTCCTGTCTTATTGTACTACACTACCATTGGACTGATCCAATCAGATTCTTATATTTGTTCAATGATTCCTGCATCCAACATTCTACCTATTTCAGCTTTCACCTTTTCCTTGTACTTTGGATTTAACATGTAAGGTCTCTGTCGCATTGGATTAGATCATGGTTTTAATGAAATATTCATCTCATCTAAGTCCCCTTCTATCCCCTTCATCTCTAAAAATTTCATTTGGAATAGGTATTGATATTCATGCAACAGGCCTACAATCTTTTCTACAATCTCATCTCTTTAGTAATCCCCTATTTGTGCAAAATTTGGATTCTTTGTCATCCCAATGTTTACCTTACACATATTTATTGGTTGTGTGTATGTGGCAGATTCAAGCCCTTTTCTTTCTACTACTCATTCTCCTTTTGTTTCAGGTACTTGTACATTTCTGGGATCTTCTTCATCATGCTCTTCTTTAGCCACAATGTAGCACTCCAATAATAATGGATAGTCATAGTATCTCTATGTACACTTCACAATGGTACCACCTGCATTGACACTTCTTCTAAGAATATATTAATTTGAATATCCTGTAGCACTACATCTATTGATGGAGATTCATGTTCAAATGTAAATGTGAATTTGAACCTATGATCCAACTCTTCCTATCTTGTTGTCTCTCTAGGAATTTCCGATTCCAAATACCAGTTCTTCAAAATTGTGTTCAGTGTATGTATAAATATGTGTGACCATTCTGTTCTGGCATTGAACTACATAAGGTCTTGTTGTTCTCAACATGACATGATGGATCACTCTCTCCTTTATACTTATGCACAATATTTTCTCCCTCAGTACGAAACCTGACTTGCATTAGCCTTCTACACTGTGGCTAGTGTTCCATTTATTCTTTGTGTGTATCCCACCATATGAATGGATTGGATTTTAGGATAACATCTAGTGCCAAAAACCTTTGTTTTTTGGGAACCTACAACATAAATTTCTTTACAAACAAACTTATATCAGTCAATCCATCATACATGGGTGGGCCACATAGTTTCGTTCCAATCTAGTGCAAGGATCCAGTTATGCACACACATCGTCTAATGGAGACTTCATGCATCCTCTATTGCCAATTCTCTAGGCCTTCTTTAGAATATTATGCACATGAAATGATACTTATCCAACATAATGTACCATCTACAGTGGAATTTACATAATCTTCCATCCGCAAAGTCATGTTATACAAGTTGTCAATTTCATTTCCTTTGGCTGGCTCTATGTATCTCTTTCCTTCTGATGGGTCCAAGGGTGTAGTAACTTTCAAATCTCCAACTCCAAATATCATCTCCCTCCTCTTCAGGTTAATGATTGCCTAGTTATCAAAATCCCATTCCAGTCCCATCAATGTTGGATATGGTTTAATTTCATCCACGATTTCAATAACTTCAAAGATTGCTATACTATGCCCATCTATGTTCACAAGTACTCTTGTCAACTGACCAATTGGTACTATTTTTTGTTGATTCGTGATCCTTGACTGAACATGATACTATATTATATTGGTTTTTCCCATAATCTCTCAATTATTCTTCGGTAAAACATTCACTTCATACCCCAAGTCCAAGATAACATTATCCACATCATATTCCTGAATTTGTGCATTGAATATGAATTATATGTTGGTCCTCTTCCTTCACAGTACCTGATTCACCACCCTCTGTGTGATGGGAGTCCCCCTTCCTTGTGTGAAGTGATAAATCATGTCATATAGTAAATTTAGTGAAGTTTCATCTTTTATCATCTCTACACAAATCCTTAATAATTCTCTTATAGTTCTTACCTTCCCAGTTGGATTCTTTAGCACAATGTAATCTCCGACATGAGGTGCAGATGATGTTGATTCTCCCCAATCCTATCCAAGTACTTCTTTTATTTCCCTTTGATATGTCTCATTTTCTTGTTGAGGAGCAAAGGTTGGCATAGGCCCTACTAACTTCATTACCCATTTCTCAATCTACTTCCCTCCATTCATCACATCAACTCCTATTCTAGCTCCTATGAACATAAAAATTGTTATTCTTGGTCCTTTGTTGTAGTTTTCGACTGATATTTTTGGTACATTTTGATTTGGATTCTAGTTTTGATTTCCTCTCACCTACCATTTCACAACTAATTGAGGATAATATTCTATCTCTTGGTCTAGTGCTTGACAATATGTGCACTTTGTACTTGTATTCAGGTAGTCGTGGGCTAAATGTCCCTGTTGATTACAATTGTAACATATAATCGGTCCTCTTCCTCCCATACCGAAATTTCCTCTGACTCAACCTCTACCAAAATTTCCTCTATTCCCTAGATTAAATCCTCTCTGATTTTTATATTGTTGACCACCTCTTTCTGTTGCAAAATTCTCCTCGTGAATCCTATACATATCTAAAGTGTGCTCCCTCATCAAATTGAATGAGAAAAAATCCTTCTCTTCATGTCCAACTGACTTGAAAAAATTGCAAAACAAGTTCCTTGGTGTACTTTGATACTTCTGTAATAATGGATAATCATTTGGATGATGTCCCCATTTCTTACATATCTTGCAATATCCCACTCCTAGTAGTGGATTTGGTGCTCAAGTCTCCAAATATTGCACGAAAGTTGGGCACTTGTCCTTGTGATGACCTTCAGTCTTACACTTGGTACACCAAACTTGTTTGCATTTCTCCTTCCCTTTTGTAACTTATTCTAGTTGAATCATTAATGCAACCAACTACATCTGAACTTGCATCATCACCCCATTGTCTCCTACTAGGGATGATTCCAACTTCATTGCAATTTATAGTGCCTCATGTTGCGATGAAACCTTCTGCTGAATCAACGACATGTGAAGGTTTGGTAGAAGTCCTACAATAAACAATTATTGATGTTATTGGTAGAGGATCTGAAAATTCAGCCTACCCATAAATTCCTTGAATCTTTGATTGAAGTCCCATAATGACTCAGTTTTCACCTATTTCTTTCAATTTTGTGATGTATTGTGAATCAGACTTTGTATTTTTGAACTCTTTTAACAATTCTTGTCTTATTATGCTAGGGTCCTGGCCTGTCCTAGGGTGTGGTACTCTACATCTTCATATACCAAACTAATGTGTGACCTCTAAATGTCATTTTCAACTGTGCAATATTCACAGACTCATCATGGACATTCTTTGCAGCCCAAATTGTCTCATAGGCAAATAGATGTTGTTCTGGGTCCTCTGACCCAACTCCTTGGAGCTCAGGAAGTATGAGGTTGTTGTCTACCTCTACCATGTTCCTTTGCATTGCCCCTCCTCTTGGTGATGTTAGTTGACTCTGACTTTGTGCACTACTTTCACTTCTTTTATTGTTACTACTATGTCCTCCCTTGATAAATATGAGTTCTTTTGATAAGTCTACAACTGTTATCTCTAATTGTGGTGATGCACATGGGGTCTTGGATTTGACACAAGACCAATCTAAGTAGGAATTATAGGTTCTTCTATTATTGGATTGGACATGGACTCCTCTTCCTCTCCTCTTATACGTGGTATTTCCACGATTTGGAATATTTCTCAAGGTTCTCTCCCCTCTATCTCACTGCACGACTTTCCTTTCTCATCCTAATTCTTTTTCCTCTTGTACCTCCTTCCCCCATGAAATAATCCAAACTTGTCTTCTTCCTTTGTTATACCTTCTTCTGTCCTCTGCATCCTCAGTCCCTCCCTTCCTTCTTCATGTCTTCCTTCATTCTCTTAAGTTCTTAGAGTATCTTCTTGTCATCCTTCAGTTCCCCTATGTTCTCAGAGCCCCTTTATCAGTTAGATTACATCGTCATCTTGCACTTTTTACACAACATAATCTTTATCCATGTACCCAATGATTTCATGAACCTTCCGTCTAGAGTATTTGGATTACTTATAGACTTTATTTGCATTACCAACTCAGGATTCCAATTCCTCTGCATTGCAATTCGACACCTTCCATTATTCTTCACTAATCTTTCCAGCCACTCAATCAAAATAATTTGAAATTTTCCAATGAAAATTTCATGTAGTTATGTATACACATACCTTTGCATCCATTTCTTGTCACTCATACGAAGGTTTCTGTTCTCTTTTTGAGAAAATTCTTGTTCCTTCCTTTCCAACCATTTTGATATCTCTTTCTTAGTCAACCTCCAAAAAATTCCCTCAATAAAACATTATGGATCCTGACAACATAACCATTTGTTGGCATTGTGCGTGGTTGTAAGACCCTAGGTTTGAGTTATCTTTAACCAACAAAAACCTTCAAACACTGTCCCTTTCATCCTCACCTACATATAGATGAAGTCTCACCTGAGGTATCTATTGGGACTGCAAGAACAAAGTTTCCGCAATAGTGAGGGAATGGGAGGTGATTATTCTGTTCATTCTTACTTATTGGTTCTATGCACGTTGTTCTATCTTTGTTCTTTATAAGCTACTTAGTGAGGTCAAATTAATATTACCATTATATTCCATATTACAACATAAACCCATTACTGTAAAATTCACAACTATTACACAATGATTATACATAAGATAGATCTAATCTAATATGGATGCAAACATAATCCATGACAATCACACAAAACAAATTTGACACAGGAGTTAACATGGTTCACCCAAATCTACGCTACGTCAACAATGGTTGGCTTCTTTATTATGCATTTGGTAATTTCTTTAGGCTTGTGCATTGCGCCTATAAAGATATATCATGGCTATCTTTTCCTTTACCTAACCTATGTGCTTTGCAATGTAAGCCTTTCTCTCTCTCTCTCTGCATCATCTCCTCAACACTCAGACATAGACTCGTTTTCTTCTCAGCATGTCCTATATCTCTTCTTCTTCAATAGAACATAGCCATAACGATAACTAGTGGGACCCTATTCTCCCAACCCATTACATATTTATACATAAATTCTAGGGCTTAAAACCCTACTTTATTCATCCCAAAAACCTTACTACAATATATGATAACTCAAGTTAACTTGTTGTTTGGGCTGCTTTCACCTATTTTTCTGTTTCCATGTTTCTTTTGCACTCTGACTATTGTTCTTCCGGATTTTCCGTGTCCTTCTATCTTTAGCAAGCCAGGTTGTCCTTCTTTCTTTTTGCTCACATTCTTCTCTTTCTTTATTCCCTTCTTTATTCCTCTGCTTTATTATTCACTATTTGTTATTATTTTTATTGTGTGTTGTACTTATGGATGTGCCTCAATTGCGCACTCCTAAGTCTGCCTTCTTCTTATGTACACATATTTTATACTTAATATTTTTATCAAAATTGTATCCAAAATTGTCTGTCCAACAATAGGTTTATTTTCAAAAGAGTTAATTCTAGTAAATGCATTTATGTTTTAGATTAAACTTAGTTACTTTCATTTCATTCATGCAAGTTATTTATCTTGTTGTGGTTTCCAGTTATTTGTATGCAATTTATTCAGTGGATTTTAGGGCCCATTTGGTGTGAGGATTTGTTAACCCATGGACTCCAATAGGTCACTGAAAAGATGCAGGACTTGAACTTAAGACTCCTTTGTGTTTTATTTCTGCACTGTGTGTTTTATTTTCCTACTTAATTGAAATACAAGGGGTAGTTGGGCCATCTGAATATCTTTATTATGTTGACAATTACTGTGCCAAATATGATCTGATGAAAGTAGATGTGATTGTTTAGCATGCAAAAGATAAGTTCATTCCTAACTTAATCCTTGGAAGTGATCATTAATAAAATTGCTTGTGTGATTATTTTAGCATATAAACTAGTCCAACTTAGCTCTACATATATTTTTCCAACACCTCGTTAGCTTACAATATCTCGATCGATAATTTAATGATTATCAATTCAAACAATTGAATTGGCCAACATTTTTTGTGCTCTTGACGAGGAGGCGTCAAAGAATTGGGTCTTGATTGGTTTGTTTTATGCATAGGATTTTGTTTATTTTGTAAATCTTCCTTTCTTATAGGGTCAACATCCTAAAATACAAAGAGATAGGAGTAGTGAGAAGAGAGGTAAAACCTGTGTGTCCACTTTAGTGGGTTCACTGTCTCGTTGGATTTAGATGATGTTGGCACGGTATGAATTGAGGTAGGAATATTAGGGGTAGGGGCAGAGGAAAATAGTACCCACTACTTTGGGTGGTGTAGTAAATCGCCCCCCCCCAATATTAACTTGTTGATAGGTGATACTTTGAGAAGGAGGAAAAGAGGTAGAGTTCATGAGGACTAGGTAAGCCCTGAAGAAGACAACCTAAGGAGATAGTAATTTGTAGTTGGTGTGGTTGTGGAAACTACCACTTCTTTAGAAAATACAGAAATAGACACAACTGTAGTAGGAGAAGAAGAACCAGAATCACCAAATAACCCAATTATAGAACTAGAACTCCCTCCAATAGAAAATGAACTAATCCCACTTTGGAGAAAAAACATGGAAGGAGGAGAAGGTGAATCACTTCCAAACATGGGTGAGATGCATCATAGAAAAAATCAGGCAAAGGACAAAGAAGAAGTAACTTTTGGATTTTCTATTATTGATCCTACTGCAAATAATCAAATGAAAAATATATCTCCTTCGACACTACCACACTTTCATGGAAAGGTGAGTGAATATCTTGATTCCTTTTATTTGAATTTAATATTCTATGTAGTTGCATGGATTATTCAATAGATGCATAAAAAATTAAACTATTCCCTACTACTCTCAAGGAGGCAACCTTATGTTGGTTCATGGGTTTGGAGGAAAAAAACATTAAGACATCGAACGAAATGAGAAAACATTTTCTTAAAAAATACCAAGACTATTGCAAATCTAGGGAATTAAAAGAAGAAATTTTTAGGATGGCCCGAAAAGAAGATGAAATTCTAGAAGACTACTTAGAGAGACTTCTATACAACCATCAACGTGTTAAACAACATAAGCTAGATCAAGAAACTCTTAAAATTATCTTGTTAAAAGTTGTTTCCAAAGAATCTATGAACATGCTCAATCTAATGGGTATTTGATACATTTCTAGGCTTAATTTTGATGGGATCTATGAAATCTATAGGAGATATTCTCGAGGACATGCCAAAACTAGAAAATGACCCTGAAATAGTTTCCCTAAAAAATCTTAAGGCATCAATGAATGGTGTAACTAGAACCAAACTAGGAAACTTATTGGAAAGTTTCAAAACTAACATCCTTAGTACACTTAGCCTAAATCTCGATACTTTGAACTTCAAAAAGAAATAGGAAGAAGAAAATGTATCTATGGCTATCATTTGTCCTAAATGTCAAAAAATGAATCAAAGGAACAATTTTCCTATTGATAGTGTTGTTGTTTGTGCTATTCGTGTACAAAATTATAAAACATAAAGTTATCCATGTTTACCAGGACTTGAGGAGGTATAGCAAGGAGATGATGGGGGAAATCGAACAACTATGCATAAAATAAGCTAAGAAGCCATGGAAACCTCGTCCACTAGGTATTCTTTTTAACCCATATTTTTCAAATTATTCATATTTTCCAGTTCAACAATATGAATCTTGAAATGCTGCAACACCATGGCTAACATGGCCCCAACAACCAACCCAAAATTATCCTTGGTAGAAAGGGTTGTGAGGGCTTGGTTATGGGACTATTCCCTCTTACCCATATCCTCCACAGTCTCAATATCTCATGTAGCCTCAATAGCTCTCACAACCATCTCCTTTTCAACCATATCAATCACAAATACCTACCCAACAACAACCACAAGCTATGCAATATCAATAGTTGCAACTGCCATCTACACATTCTCCTAGGAAAAATCAGCTCCATGTCCATCATGTTTCTAACCCAAATAATAAGGCATCCTAGCCTGATTTGCAAGATGATTTGCAACCCTTCTTGAATTATGTGGTTACTCCATTAGAGGTATAGGATATCCACTTACGATCGAGGAAGGTGATTCAGACAAAAACAATTATCATTGAAGAGAAAGTAGAAGAAGTGGCAACTAGTCTAACAACTAATGATGATACCCCTGTTGTAATAAAGAAAACAACCATTCACTCAGAACAAACCTCTTCATCAAAGGATCCACATTACCTTGAAAGGTTGAATCTGAGTAAGCCAATAACCTCTCCTGAATATAATTTGATCATCGAGCTTAAATTTTTTTGCATTGTAATCCCTTAACTATAGGCCCTTAAATATATACCTATTTATGCTAAAATAGTAAGGGAACTTTGTTTGAAAAATACAAGGTGGAATAGAAAGGACCCACCCACCATACACCTCATTGGAGTCTGTCGATTTAATTACTAGACATAACTTGGTATAAAAATACATATACCTTAGTAACCATATCATCTCTATGCACATTAATGGGATTCTCATACCGAATACCTTGATTGACCTTAGAGAAGCCATAAACATCATTGTACAAACTATGAAACAATTATAATTGTCACACCTTCACCCAACTCCTACTATTCTTGAACTAGATGACATATCTAAGACAAGCCAAAAGGAGTATTGGATAATGTGATTGTCTCCCTAGACTCATCAAAATATCCTGGATACTTTTTAGTCTTGTAGCCCAAAACATCATCAGGAGGACACCCTATAATCCTTGGAAGACCTTAGCTCACTACTACAAATCCATTTATAGGATGCAAATCCAACAACATGTTCATGTCCCATGGGGGTGCAGTAAAACAAGTAACACTATATCCACCTGCAAAACCTCTTATGGAGTTGTGGAATGCCACATGGCTAGATGACTCAGCTAGTGACAAAGAAGAAGTACAACATGTTTGCACAATAAATGAGATAATAAATTTAAAAGGATTAATCATCTTAGTTCTTTTCTTTGTGATTATGATTTTTTGCATGTTTATGATCCATTTACCATTTCATTAGAATAGATTTTGACAACTAATGTACATGAAACTAATGACTTGACATTTTTTTCTTCATTATGTAGTACAATAGAATCCACCACATAGTAAATCAAATTCCATAGTACTCTTGCTAAGCTTAGCCTAGAAACAATTTTGTATATTAATAATGAGCTTACTAAATCCTAACATGAAAATTCCATCCAAGTTTTGTAAAGACAATCAAAATCCTTCACTTGGGACTACCATGATATGAAGGGAATCAACCTTGATAATTTCTCACACATATATATTAGGAATATTCTTAGAGTTGTACTAGGAATATTCTTAGACATTGTTAATGTCTGCGTGGAGGTGTACATGGAAAATTTCATTGTCTATGGTAACTCATTTGAAGAAGAACTGAAAAATCTCGAAAAAGTCTTAGTTAGATTCTAGGAAACAAACCTTTCCCTAAGTCATGAAAAATGTTGTATGTTTTTAACTAAAGGGGTAGTGCTTGGACATATTATCGTGGTTGTAGGTATTGAGGTAGATACTTCCAAAATAGAAGTATTATCAAAACTATTGGTTCCCAAGATGTAGAAAGAGGTACTATAAGAGATTTATAAAAACATTTATAGATGTTGTTGCACCATTACTTAAATCGTTGTCCAAAGACATTGATTTTATTTGGGATGACCATTGTAGTGTGATTTTGAATATTTAAAAGAAAATATTTCTGCTACACCTATATTAAGGGGACCTAATTGGTCACTCCCATTTCTCATTTTCATGAATGCCTCAGACACTGCTATGGGGGTTGTCCTTAGGAAGAAAAAAAACCAATTTTGTTATGCCATTTACTATACAAGAAAAAATATCACACCTATTGATATGAACTATATTGTACTAGAGAAATAATTATTAGTAGTTGTACATGGGTAAAATCATGAAGGTGGGTAACACGGTTTTTAGAATCGAGTCTCCAAAATTCCTAGTGACCTTTTTTCGGTCGAACTACTGATTGTTTTGGCCGAGCATTTTGACGTCAAATCAAATGGTATTGTGATGACAAACTCGACTGTCATGTATCATATTAGTCAAACGGATTTTTTTTATTCGATGACATCATTTCAGCCAAAAGAACCTGGGCGGAGTTTTTCATCTAGTAACATAGTTTCGACCGAAAAATGTTTTGGCTGAAAGAATCTTTCAGCTGAAAAAGGTTTTCATCTAAAAAACCTTTAGACGAAAAATAATTTTATATATCACCCACACATCGATCATTTTACACTTTTTCGAACTGTTGGTTGATCTTTGTTGGTGGTTTCTCTTGGTTTTTGTTGGCGGTGGTTGTTGTTAGTAGTGGTTGCTATTGACGATGGTTGTTGTTGGTTGTTGTTGGTTGTTGTTGGTTGTTGTTGTTGTTTGTTGTTGGTTGTTGTTGGTTTTTTTTGTTGGTTGTTGTTGCTTTAGGTTCCAGGTAATTCTTAACCCATTCCTAAATTAATTGAAATTTCATTTATTTATATGCTTTGTGTTTTAGGAGGTGGATAGGGCCGAATTCGATCCTATCCATGTACAAGGACAGTCCTGAATTCAACCATGTAAATGTACAGGGACAAGCCTAAATTTGTCCATGTCCATGTACATAGATATGATCAAATTCAGGCTTGTCCCTATACATGGACATAGTCAAATCCAAATCAAATTGTTTTAATATTCAATACTCTTAATTTCAGTCAAATCCAAATCAAATTGTTTTAATATTCAATACTCTTAATTTCACGAGAAAAGAGATTAATTTTTACATTACCAACTAGTCATATAGCTTCCACTTGTGATGATGAGGATTGGATATTAATTAATTTTTTTTTTTAAATTAAAAATTAAAAATTACATATTTCTTTTAAATTATTAATAAAACAATTAAATTTAAATTATATGTTCTATATTTAATTCTTTAATTCGGTCTTGGCCATGTACAGGGCCGAATTCGGTCATTTCCCTGTACATGGATAGGGTTGAATTGGCCATGTCCATGTACATGGAATGGCCCATAAGAACTACCAATCCTTCTATGTGGACATATAATATGACACTAAGCTAATCATATATATTACAGAGGCGTCATGGTGTTGCTACTGATATTGTTCAGTTTGTATCTTCAAGTTGGAGAATAAATATTTGATGTTTTGACTATTGTTGTTGAAGAGTTCTCTAAAAAAATAGTGTCTCTTTAGTCAGGAAACAAGAACAATAGATATTCTTTTAAACAAATACAAACTAAAATGAAAAATAGGCAGCCAATATCCACATCTATTAAAAACTAGTAGAATGTCATATTGCCAATTTTCAATGATCTAATTTTTACTTCAGATAACATAATAGATCAATGATTCTTTATTCCATATTAAAAAATGGATTTGAGTAAAGTTGTGTATTTTAATATTATAAATTTGTTCAAAGAATTATTCTCATTTTATGCAAGGAAGTATTATGTAAGGCTTGGGAATATGATTTAGGTTTGTTCCTTGGGTTATATAAAGGCTTAGGCCTATTCTTTAGGATTTAGACTTATGGATAGGCCACTTCAGGCATGCCCATGTACAGGGACAGGCCCATAATAACTACCAATCCTGCTATGTGGGCCTATAATATCACACTAAGCTAATCATATATATTACAAAGGTTCCATGGTGTTGTTGTTGATATTGTTAATTTTGTATCTTCAAGTTGGAGAATAAATATTTGATGTTCTGACTATTGTTGTTGATGAGTTCTCTAAAACAATAGTGTCTCTTTAGTTGGGAAATAGGAAACAATAGATGTTTTTTTAAACAAATACAAACTAAAATGAAAAACAGGTAGCAAATATCCAGAGCTATTAAAAATAAGCAGATGGTCATATTGCCAATTTTCAATGGTGTGATTTTTACTTCAAATAACATAATGGATCAATGATTCTTTATTTCATATTAAAAAATGGATTTGAGTAAAGTTGTGTATTTTTATATTATAAATTTTTTCAAAGAATCATTTTCATTTTATGCAAAGAAGTATTATGTGAGGCTTGGGCATATGATTTATGATTGTTCCTTGGGTTATATAAAGGCTTAGGCCTATTCTTGAGGATTTAGACTTATGGATAGGCCAATTTGGTCTTGTACATGTACATGGAAATGGATGAATTCATGCATATCCTTGTACATGGACAGGGCCGAATTGGTCCTATCCATGTATAGGGACAAGCCTGAATTCGGGCATGTCCATGTACATGGATAGGGTTGAATTCAGGCATGTAGTTGTACATGGAAAGGCCTGTAAGAACTACCAATATTTCTATGTGGGCCTATAATATCACACTAAGCTAATCATATATATTACAGAGGTGTCATGGTGTTGTTGTTGATATTGTTCAGTTTTTATCTTCAAGTTGGAGAATAAATATTTGATGGTCTGACTATTGTTGTTGATGAGTGCTCTAAAATGATAACTCATATAACTCAATCATGCTAATCATTGCTACTAATTTAGTCTTGTTAAGTAAGTGTAATAGAGTAACACCTACTTGGTTAATATGGATAAGATTATGATCCTAATTAGCCTTATTACTTATACAAGTAAGAGTCATTATGATTAACAAAAGGGTCATTTGTTGTTGTTGGTTGTTTTTGCTTCAGTTTGAAGGTAAATATAAACTGTTGATTTTAAATTAATTTAATTTTAAAATTAGTGGAAAATGAAATTTGAGTCCAATCCACTTAGTCCCATTTCTCCTTCAAGAAGAAATTATGTAAAAATGAGTTATATTTAGGTCCATATAAAAGAGAGGGTAACCCATTGGATATTTACATTTTCTTCTTTTATTTTGTTTCTTGGTTAAGTACCAAATTGAGATAATGTGTGACCCTCTTCTCTCCCGGGATGGTCCATGAGACCTAAGAGAAGTTAATAAGAAGGGAATGATCACATCATTGATCTTCCTCGTATTTGGGGATGATAAAATATTATAAGTTATATCATGTGACTCGTGTGGACATTATGCCATTAAAGAAGAACTTACATTGTTGAATTTGTCTTGAAACCCCCCTTGATTGAGTTACATCCCCCTTAATTTTTGTGTGGGTTTTTGGTTTGGTTCTTTGATTCTTCCCAAAGAAATATAGTCGCCTTGAATTTGGATCCCCTCTCCTTGACTTGTTTTTTTTCTTCTTGACTTTTATGATTTAACACTTAATATTTTATGTTATAAAATATTATTTGTTTAAATTTTTTAATTATTAGGGTTTAAACTTGTTGGACATGGTGTAATTGATGTATTGTCATTGATGTCAACAATCGATGTCATTGATGTGATGATAAGTTGCTATGATGAATTGTCATTGATATCAACAGTATAACAATTAGCATATAATGATTGATGTCAAGAAGTTGGAAGATATGCAGAGATAAAAGCTCAGGAGGGTTAGAAAATGAAGATCAAAGCTCAGAAGATATGGCACCATGAAACTCACAAGGATCATTGGAGGAATTGTCAACGATCAGATCAAATCAAGACCATTGATACACATGCACTAGATCAACGGTAGGGATGAATTGCAGCGAGAAAAAGGAGAATTAAACGACTCACTAGTTCCAATCCTGCAATTGGTCTAGATCGTCAGATCTCATAAACTCAAATATTGACAACCGTGGTTGATCCAACAAACGATCAGATTAAGTCAGATTAATTTGTGACTATTGAATATTAAAGCACCAGATCAATGACAGGGATAAATTGTGAAGCTTTGGTGACGAATTAAACCACTCACAAGTTATGGTTTCACAATCCACATTGACCGTCAATGGTCACTCAGCCATTGGATCAAATTAAGTGGAAGGATAGGATAAGCAATGATGAAGGGTCATTGGATTTAAACCAAGGCAAAGAATCATCTCAAACATATTGAGTCGTCTATCTAAGATCTTGATCAAACAAACATCATTCATTTCAAGAATCTCACTTTGAAATAATTGTGATGTCAAGATATCGAAATACCCGAAGTCCCAAAAGCCGAAATTCTGAAGTCACTCTCAGTCATCGATTTGAGATACCCTTTAGATATTATTCTGACCATTAGATCAAGGAGATTTATATGTGTCACATCGAGAGAACTACGTCAGCAACTCACGTCAGCAAGGACACATGGCACAGTTAGATAGTGACAAGTGTCAAGATGAAATTGACAGATCAGGTACATGTAAATCATGAATCTCAGTGACATGTGGCTACCACTCGGCCCATACCATGTCATCAAGTGACGTTAGCAAGTTTACATCACTCCGGGAGTTTTTACTTCGAGATTTTTCACCACCAGTAAAGTTCTAAGTTCCATAGTCCCAAATGTTGGAGTCCCGAATGCTGAAGTCTCGAAGTGGACATAAGTCGTTTAATCTAAAGATCACTTCGGGTACATTCTCAACTGTTGATTAAAATATAGTGGAAGGATAGCGTAATTAAAATATCGGAAGTGACGAAGTAAATCGTGGTCATCCATCTCAATGCTTGATTAAGTCCTAGCCATCGGATTAAGCAATGAAAGGATGAGTGTAAGGATCAAATATGACCATTGATCTCATTCCGCAAATTAAACTGTCCGATCTGATTCGAAAATTTGAAAAGTTGAAATCTCGAATGACGAAGTCCCGAATGTTGTCCATATCATCAGGGGATTAAATCATGAACATTATTTCATAAGCACTCAAGCACTCGTTTGGCCTAGCATCTAGTCATCACCATTGGTCATATGGAATAAGAGATTAAAAAGGCAGAATATAATAGGTCACTAAGTTGATAAGCCCATGGTTTAGTATCACTTGGTCACATGTAATGGTTTGAAGGAAGCACCTCTACAGAACTCGGTTTCTGCAAATAATTGCAGAGATTCGGGATCGAGTTAAAAGGATGAAATTGATCCATAATTGTGATCAATTTATGAAAATCCTTCACGGTGAAAATGATAAAACAGTGATTATGGTTAAGTTAAACGAAGAGGTGTGATGGTCCAAACAAAGGGACACAGTGTATAACACTCACGCCATTTTGAAGAATATATAAACGAGAAAGAGTGGTGAGAAGAAAGAGTCTCTGCAGTTTGAATCAAAAGATATATAAATACATAACTTTTTCTAGATTCAGAAAATAAGGGTGGTTGGGTGGTGCAAGGGAAGGTTGGTGCCTACAGAGGGAGTTGGTTCTTCCTTATCAGTTGTAGCTCACTAAATAGGGGGTCAAAGCCTCCTACCAGTTGGTTCTGGTGAACAAAGGGTGTGGGTTCATCCTGATTAGTTGGTGTTGATCGAAAAGGAAGAATATCTTCCTTCTATGTAACATGTAAAAAAAAATTGCACTTAATAGAAAAGCGTTGGTGGTTTTCCCAATTGGGTTCCATGATAAGATATTTTGTTAAATTTCTATTTGCATTAAAAAAAGAAAAATTGATATAATTATTCTGTCATTGATTCACCCCCCCCTCTCAGTGATAGGATCTGATCCTTCAATTGGTATCAGAACAAATCTCTTCACAAAAGGTTTAAATCACTTGGAGAGGAATATACATTAGAATGGATCAATAGTTGAAGATGTCATCAAACATCCCTCTATTTAATGGTGAATACTATGTATTCTAGAGTTTTAGAATGAAAATCTATCTAATGTCCATTGGACTGGAAGTATGGACATTAGTGGAAAAGAGATATGATTTTCCAAAATCCACTCCCATAGAAGAAGAAGACAAGAAAACAATTTGGGAACATGCAAAGGTTTTAAACATACTACAAGTTGGATTGAGTAAGAAAATCCTTGCTAAGGTACTAAACTATAATAATGCAAAACAACTCTGGGATAAATTGGAAACCATATATGTAAGAGATTCCAAAGTAAAGAGGGCCAAACTCCAGACTCTCAGAGTACAATACAAAGTTATGAAAATGAAGGATGAAGAAAATATTTCAGAGTACATTGAAAGAGTTTATAATATTGTTAATGCAATCAGAGGATTGGGAGTAGAATTGTCAGACAATGAGCTAGTTGAAAAATTACTAAGAACACTACCTATTCTATACAATCCTAAAGTGTTTGTTCTTTAAGATCGGGAAAACATAGATAAAATCACCATGGATGAATTGTATTGAATCCTCACAACCTATGAGTTAATATTCGGTCATGAGAACCTCCCACAAGGAGAGGAAGCCTTCAAGGTGCTCAATAAAGAAAAATGTTAGAAGCAAAAACCTCAATCTAGCCATCATTAAGAATATGATGTGGAAGAAGCCAATTTTCTTAGAAAACTTCAGAAAGGAGCAAGGAAGTACAAAGGCAAGTTGCCTTTCAAATTTTTTAACTGTGGCAAGGTTGGCCATTTTTCATCCAAGTGTACCTATCCCAAGGAGGACCTTGAATATGAAGAAAACAAAACTAAACAATACAAGAAGAAGGAACACCCCAACTACAAGAAAAATTTTTACAAAGGGAAAAATAATTTCTACTCAAAAGAAGAAAACAACAGTTCATCAGAGTCCAGTGATAGTGATGAATCTAATGATGATGAAGTCATTTTTCCAGGTATTGAAGAGTCTAATGAGATAGAAGAAATTAAACATGAGAAAGAGTCAGAAGATGAAGCAGAAGTTAATATCGAAGAAGAACTTCTCAGTGCCTTGGATGAATTAAGAAAATACAAAACCAGATATAGACAACTGAAAAGTTTTGTAGTTGAACAAAAGGAAAAACATGAACAAAAGGAAAAGGAGATGGAGAAAGTCATGAGAAACCTAAAAAACCAAATCCTAGAAGCAAATAGGATTGAAGAAAGTCTATAAAAATCTCTTAAAGAAAAACAAATAACATGTGAAAGAATGGAGGCATAAATAGTTCACCTGAGGAAAGAACTTGATGCAAAACTCATTAAAACAAAATATGAAAATATATCTAAAATATTAGATAATATTATTACCACACAAAAGGATTCATGTAATAAAAATGGAATATCCTATTCTCAAGAAGAAATCCATGTTGATTCAAAATCTTATGAAGATACTCTCCTCAGTACATTCAAGAAGAAAAATGAAGAGAAGACAATAAATGTTCGGAACTCCAGATGACCACTTCCACCCATAAAGAAGCAAGATAAGACAATACCAAAGAATTTCTATCAAAACATGTATCCTCGCATATTCTTTGGTTATTTCTTTGCATGCTCTAATTTTGGACACAAAGCTATGAATTGTAGATCATATAGAAGGAAACATTTGAGGGTTAAGAACTATAACTGTAATGATAACCAAGAAGTAAATCAAGTTAGAAGAAGAAACTATAACTCCTTTGCACCTCTACAAGTAGTGGACTTAGAATTCTTCAGATGCCATAACTATGGAAATAAGGCTAGTGATTGTAGATTAATGGAAGTCTCAGAATGACCAAGATTCATTAGAGAGCAAAAGAAGCTTTGGAAAGAAAAAACACCAAAGAAGGAATGTCTTATTTCCTTAAAAGCCCAAGATAAAGAGGATCTCTAGTATGTTGATAGAGGGTGCTCAAAATATATGACAGGAAACAAGGACACATTTTTGAACATAAAGAAACAAAAAGGTAAAGTTACATTTGGTGACAATGCTTCAGATAACATACTTGGGAAAAGCACTGTAAGTTTGGAAAAAAAAAAACTAAGAATGTGTTGTTTGTTAAAAAATTAAAATTTAGCATATTAAGTGTTAGCCAAATCTGTGATCAAGGGCACTTTTTTCATCTTTGATTCCCATAAATGTGAGATTAGGAGAGAAGACACAGGAAAATTGGTTCGTACTTCTCCTAGAACTCCCAAAAATGTATATATACTAGATGACACATTGAATGAGGAATGCCATATAAATCTAGTAGATGAAAGTTGGCTATGGAATAGAAGGTTGGGGCATATTAACTTTGACAATCTAGTGAAATTCAACAATCTTGGTGCAGTAAGAAACTTGCCAAAAATCATAAAGCCCTCAAATACTATGTGTAGACACTGTCAACTATGGAAGCAAACTAGAATAAGGTTCAAAGCAAAAGAATACTCAACCTCAAAACCTTTAGATCTAGTTCACACTAACCTTTGTGGACCTACAAGGACCAAGAGTTTGCAAGGAGAGCCCTACTTTATGTTGTTCATTGATGATTTTACTATAATGGGATGGATATGTTTTCTCAAAGAAAAATCAGAAGCACTTAACAAATACAAATCCTTTAAAACCCTTGTTGAAAATGAAAAGGAGACAAAAATCAAATGTCTTAGATCAAACAATGGTGGTGAGCTCACTTTAAAAGAGTTTGATCTCTTTTGCGAAACCCATGTCATAAAGAGGCAATTCTCTACTTCTAGAACACCTCAGTAAAATGGGATTGTAGAGAGAAAGAATAGACAGTTCAAGAGGATGCAAGGACTATGCTTAATGATGCAAAATTGTTTGATGGATATTGAAGGGAAGCTGTAAGCACATCACTATACATATTGAATAGAGGTCAGCTCATGATAAATAGTAATAAGACTACTTATGAACTATGGTTTGGAATATCTCCATCGGTAAAATACTTCAAGGTCTTTGGAAGTAAGATATACATCAAGAGGCTTGATGAGAATCTCAGAAAATTTGATGCCAGATCTGATGAAGGTATTTTCTTGGATGTGCTTCTAACAAGAAAGAATACAGATGCTACAATATTAGATTACACAATATTGTTGAGAGTGCATATGTCAAGGTGGATGATCTAAAAATGATAAGGATCAAAAATCAAGAAACTATACTTGACAGTGAAGATGAAGATGATGATGAGTCATTTGGTACACAAGCAGAAGAAGTAGAAGAGAATAAAGAAGAAAGGGAAGAGGATGATATGGATACTAGTAAATATGAATAAGATATTCAAGAAGAATATATAAGAAAAGAATATCCAAGAAGAGACACAAAAACACCCTCAAGAATAACTCAAAAGAATCATCCTGAAGAATTGATTATTGGAAATAAGAGTGATGGAGTGCACACAATAAGAAAACTATTGTATCAAACACAAATAGAAATTTTGTCACAAATTGAGCCCAACTCAATCAAAGAGGCATGTAAATATGAGAACTGGGTTAGTGCTATGAATGAAGAATTGGACAAAATTGGACAAAATTGAAAAAAATCAAACTTGGGAACTAGTTCCAAGACCAAAAAATAAAAATGTCATTGGAACTAAATGGGTGTATAAAAATAAAATGAATGAGAATGGGCAAGAAATCAAGAACAAATCCAGATTATTATGTAAAGGGTATGCTCAGGTTGAAGGAGTAGACTATGAGGAAACATTTGCACTTGTGGCTAGATTAGAGGCAATTAGGATGTTCTTAGCTTTCTCCAGCTAAAGAAAATTTAAAGTGTACCAAATGGATTTCAAGTTAGCATTTTTCAATGGAAACTTACAAAAGGAATTCTATATTGAGTAACTAGAAGGATTCAAATTAACTAACAAAGGAGACTATTTTTGTAAATTAAAGAAAGCACTCTATGGGCTAAAACAAGCACCCGGAGCATGGTATGCAAGGCTAGATTCTTATTTACAAAAACAAGGCCTCAAAAGAGGATCAGTAGACAACAATATTTATTGTAAAATTGTTGGTAATAACATGATTATTGTGGAAGTATATGTTGATGATATCATATTTGGCAGTGATGATGAAAAAATGAGTAAGGAATTTGCTAGGAGGATGTAGCAAGAATTTGAAATGTCTTTGGTTGGTGAACTGAATTTCTTTCTTGGACTACAAATAATAAAGTCCAAAAGAGGAGCCTTTATACATCAATCTAAGTATGTTAAAGATATGCTTAAGAGATTCTAGGTAGAGGATTGAAAACCTGTTAGTACACCTATGAATGTTGGATGCAAGCTAAGCAAGGATGGTGATTCCAAAGTTGTAGCTCCAAAACACTAAAAAACAATGATCGAGAGTTTACTCTATGTAACAAATTCTAGACTTGATGTCAAGCAAGCAGTTGGGATGGTGTCTAGATTCCAAGTAGCACCAAAGGAGAGCCATGTTCAAGCTGTAAAAAGAATCTTCATGTATTTGAAAGGAACCATAGATCTTGGTTTGTGGTACTCTATCTGTAGTGTCCCCAAGGCCGAGCCCCATTGTAAACCATGTTTTGAAAGTAATTGTAATTATGTTTTATAGGCTAGTGAGCCAAGTTTTGTATAGGATGGTAGGATTATGTGTTGATAGGCCAGGAAGCCTAAGTGTTGGAGGCCAGGAGCCTGCTGATGTATTTGTGTGTGTATATATATATATATATATATATATATATATATATATATATAATGATTAATAAAATATAAACACCACTAGGTGCAGACCGACCACGATGAATGAGTGAAGGGGGACCGAGCATCCACAGAATGGGTAAGGGATTAGGGGCTAAGTGTGGAGCCTAGAAGGCTTAAGCCTTGGAAATAATATTTTAATATTACTCCAAAAGATATGTTTTAACCTAAGTCCTTTTGAATGACATGTGATTTTCCAAATAATGGGAAGCACATATGTTATCGGAACGCACGTAGTTGCATGGGCGACAGTGTCAAACCTTACCATGCAATAAAAGCCATGATGAATCGTGTTGGAGGTTCTCTTCTCCAGTTCGATTCACAGACTGCCAGGAGGAATAGATCTGACCCCGACAGAAACACCCCGTACATCTTCTGAACCATCTGAACCTGAGTTGACCCTGGCGTGGATTATCTGTCACGCATTTCCTGACACCAGAGGGGAGTCTATCCTAGGCAAGGGGGAATGGGAAACATGATATTTGAACGGGAAGGGAGTCTGGGGAGTTCCCTATGAAAATGGTCGCTGGAGAAATTCTAGAAATTAACACCGTAAGGCCTTGCTTCCATGGCTGAGCTTGTTCGAGAGGTCCGAGTCTGTATTCCCTGTCAACTGTGTAGTCAAGAAGAGATGGATTGCGTGTGAATTATTGTCGAGTACAGGTGCTAATTGTGCCTGTGTGTGATCTTTCTCGCTAAGGGGAGGGAGGTGGATGTTGTTGGAAAAAGTCTCTTCCAGAGAGTGTCCAGCACCAGCTTCAGTCTCTGAGACTTCCTGATCTGGCCTGTTGCCGAGGCCTAGAGAGGGAGGTTAGCACCGATGGACTATACTTGTGAAGGTATATATTCCCGGGCGGAATAGGAATGTGGGGAATGAGGGACTGGGAGTAGTGGGCGTAAGATGGCATCCTGGGGAGAATCCTTCCAGATTCAAAGTGTGGTTTTTCTCTGTAACCTCAGCCTAGTTAGGATTCCTTGCCTTGGGGTGGAGCTCGGTCCCAGCTTGGGGGTGACCCATTGTTGAGCTGATGAGCAGTGTGGTCTAAGGCTGGGAGGTTCGTGGAAGGCCTGCACTTGGTTGGTGGATTTCTCTATTGTTACAAGATAAGTGTTTATCTATGTTTCATCTCATCTTATCAATATGATTTGTATCTCTGTGTATTTAAATGATCATGCATCCTGCTGAATATTGGGATTATTGTATGTGCCATGGATTATTATGTTAAAATGTCCCTTATGAGTACTCTGAGATTAAATGAATTTCTCTGCGTAATGTATGTGATTAACCATGGATGGTATGTGTTTTCCGCGTAGTAACACCTGCATGACAACCACCTATGAGGGGATGTTACAATCTGGTATCAGAGCTAAGGTTTCGACACTGAGCCTATATGGGCCAGTGGAGCGGTCTTTGGACCAAGAATGTGAAGGGAAATTGAGTTAGGAGGACCAATTTTGGACTCTGGTTGCTCCGAAACGTCAAGGAGACACTCGACGAGTTCTTATTAAGAACTTGGGAAGTTTAGCAGTGCAGTGAAACTGCAGCTGATGTGGTCTATGACCACGGGAAAATAGGTCTCTACACCAAGGGTGCTAGAACCTTAGAGATTCGGCGGGAGGGAAGGCGAACCCTTGTAACCATCCGATCTTAGTCAGAAAACCCGACAGCCATTGGATCTGTCGGGAGATGCCCGACAGATAAACCTTAGTAATTAGGGGAGAAACTCTCTGCACTAGCGAGACTTGATCTAGACCATTCGTTTGGGATCGAATGCGTGTCACGAGGTTAACCACCTTGGGGACTCGGGCACCAGAATTTGGTAGAGGAAGTCGTTAGACTTCACGAATGGAGAAGAGGTAAGAGCTCCATGTCGTGGGACCTGGCTAATGTCATATCGGGATACCGACACTTGAGAATGGTGTGGGACCACCAGAGTCGGCAGGCGGCCAGGTGGCACATCGCCTCTCGGGAGCTCGTAAGTGGAAGAACCGAGAATTTGGTGTCAAGGGTTGCAAGGCACGAGGACAAGAAAACGACGAAGTCATGAGAGAATCGAAACCGTCCATCTGAGGAGGATAGGTGGCAGAAATCACGGAGTCGTGAAGTGCCAAAGAGATCCAGGATTTGGGTCTCGTGAACTTGGAATTTTGCAGGGTGAGGGCCCATGAGTTGGATGCTCCAAGTCGCGAAGTCGCGAAATTGAGAGGAGCAAGGACAACTGTGGATCCAGATTATGGGAGGACCGTTGGATCGGGAACCCCATCGCCTATCGCGCGGTCAGGGATTTGGAAGTTGAAAGGATTCATTTTCGACTTCATGAGTAGTGAAGTCCCGAGAGCCGTGCGTGGGGACATGCGACAGAACCATAAAGTGGGCCTCGAAAGTAGACCAGCAGACACACGTCACATGGTGGAAGGAGTCAACACTTCGTTGACTTCCTCATGTCTCGGGGACTCGGGAGGTAGGAAACGAAGATTTGGGCCTTTGACTCGCGAAGGTGCGAGTTGCGAGAGGAGCGAACATTAGCCTAGCCGGTGGTCACACGCGGAGGGCGCTGACAGAATAAGGGGGCTGTACCTGTCTCGCGATCTCGAGCATCGCGGAATGGGACAGGAAGAGTTGAGAGTTTTGACTCATGAACTCACGAGAGCACGAGTTGCAAAAAGGGTGATTGAGTTTCGTATACTTAACCGTTAGATCTTCGTGGACCGAGATTCCGAAATCCCGAAACACCAGAAATTGCAGAGCTCGACAGAGCTTAGAAATTTTGTAAAGTTAAAATGTCTTCCATTCTTGTTCATATTCGTTATAAAAGTTGTGGATTGTTTGTTCGCGTTCAGATGGTCACCAGGTGAGAAAATGGAGAACTCTTGCATACCCTGTTGGGTTCTGCAGAGTAGAACAACTGTGGAGCAAAAGGGTTAAAGAAAAACAAAACAAACTACGATCCAACATGAACTGAAAGAAAATAAACTACGAAAATAAACAAAGAACATCAAACATAAGACACATGTGTCATCAATGGTTTCAGGCAGGTGTTATTATTAAAACCAGAGCACACTGAAGAAAGAGACCAGGGGTCCTTCTCCCTCCAGCGGAAGGCTCTTCAGGGCCCTCAACACAATGATTTCCTTACAAATGAATAGAACTGAACTGAGTGGTGAAAGAACTATGGATTATGCAGCAGATGGATTGTTTGTCAAAGGCTTAGCTCTGAATCATCTGGACAGCATAACATTGCTTCGAATTCCCTGTCAAAACAGTGAACCCTCATGGCCTTTTATAGCACTTTCACGGGCGGTGGCGTAACCTTATCCAAGTGTGAATAGGGGTGCATTAGGGTTTATTTAGGTCATTAACCCGCCGTTTTTATAGAGACGACTCTGATTTGAGAGTCAAATCATCTTGGGGGCCGGTCCGTAGGCGGTCGGGAGGCCGACCTATGCAATTAATGCACCGTATTAGCAGATGCACAGGTTTGTGTGTGGACAACCGCGTGTCGTGCGCGCATGCGCTATCAACACGTTTTTATCCCGCACATGTGCACGCGCATCAAGCTGCTGTAAAGCGCCCTTCAATTTTTGGTTACTTTGTATAGTTTTTGGCCCTTCTAGAGTGTTGTGAACTTAATTCAGTGCCATGAATGACTTCTTTACTGTTTTGATGATGCTGAGTTATTGTTGCCATGTGTAGACGAAATTTCAGTGATAACAGATGCCCCCTAATGGATGAGGTTAGGAGCATACGTATAGCCGAAATCCATCAATGTTTCTTCTACTGAGAATGTTTTTTGTAAGGGAAAGCAAGTGTGGGACTTTTCGGAGTGATCTGTTGGAGAAAAAAGGAACCGGTATCTCGACCTTCTGAGAGACGTGCGTGAAAAAATATACAATTGTGTACAAACGAGGCGGGCATGCCCCATGCTCGTGTGATGTAACTCTAAAAAAATATGACGGAAGTGTTGGTGTAGACAACTGCAGCGCCCTCAGGGGCGGTAATGATAAAGGCAGAAGACAATTCTGCAAAGGAACATACTCTGAATAATAGGTAATGATCATTGTAAGAAGCAACGACGATGATGTGGGCATTGATGGCCTTACCACGTTCAGAGGTCTTCGGCAAATGACAAAAATAACTGCAACAGTCGCAAAGTAAGACCCACCATAACATGAGGGAGTGTTGGCGTTGAATGTTATGGGGGCCAACGACAGCAGGGAGCAATGATGCTTCACCCTGTGCTATCCGAGATCTCTCATTAAAATAAAGAATGAGAA